>PISX010005356.1:74005-108892 GCA_004024625.1 Mellivora capensis | reverse complement strand
GACCGATGTGACGGCAGTTTCGACGCCATCGCTAACATCCGCGGTGAGATATTCTTCTTCAAAGGTGAGTCAGTCCCTCCGGATCTCCCGACCCCACAGAGTTGGGTTTTTAACCCCCAGGATGCAGCACTTTAAGGGCTAAAACCACAAAGCAAGGCCACTGTACCCGAGCCACGCGCTGGGAGGGAGATCTGTTGCCGTCTCACGCCCCCACGCCCGCCCCTTTCCCACCACAGGCCCCTGGTTCTGGCGCCTGCAGCCCTCGGGCCAGCTGGTGTCCCCCCGGCCCGCGCGGCTCCATCGCTTCTGGGAGGGGCTGCCCGCGGAGGTGAAGGTCATCCAGGCCGCCTACGCCCGGCATCCCGACGGCCGCATCCTGCTGTTCAGCGGTGAGTGGGGGCCGGGACAGCGCTGGGGCCCCGCGCGGGGCGGGGGCGGGGGCGGGGGCGCCCCTGCTCACCTGCGCCGCCCTCCCCGCCCCCGCCCCGCAGGCCCCCAGTTCTGGGTGTTCCAGGACCGGCAGCTGGAGGGCGCCCCGCGGCCGCTCACCGAGCTGGGGCTGCCGGCGGGAGAGGAGGTGGACGCCGTGTTCTCGTGGCCGCTGAACGGGAAGACCTACCTGATCCGGGGCGGGCGCTACTGGCGCTACGACGAGGCGGCGGCGCGCCCAGACCCCGGCTACCCCCGCGACCTGAGTCTTTGGGAAGGGGCGCCTCACGCCCCGGACGATGTCAGCGTCAGCAACACAGGTGGGAGAGGGTGCTGGGAGGGTCCGGAGGCCCTGGGCACGGGGAGAGGGGCCATCCTGGGGGTCTCGGGGAGCTCTCGGGAGAAGCAGCCTGGACCCGCCCCGAAGTGTCTCCTCTCTCCCGCGCAGGTGACACCTACTTCTTCAAGGGCGCCCACTACTGGCGCTTTCCCAAGGGCAGCGTCAAGGCGGAGCCTGACTCCCCCCAGCCCATGGGCCCCAAGTGGCTGGACTGCCCGGCCCCCAGCGCCGGTCCACGTGTCCCCAGCCCCCCCAAAGCGACCCTGGAACCCGGGACCTGCGATTGCTCTTGTGAAATCAATGAGGCCTCAGGGAGGCCGTCGCTGTCCTTCCTGCTGTCTCTTCTGGCCCTGCTGGTGGCGGGCGTCGCCTCCCCTTAAGGGGGACGGGTCTCCCACCGCGGGTCTGTGTGTGTGTTTGGGGGGTGGTCCTGAGTCGCTGCGGAGGTGCATCCTCCTTCCCAGGGCGGGACTCTGCGGGGACGCAGCTGGGAGCATGTGGGTGGAGCTAAGCCTTGCAGACGCGGGAGAAAGAGCTGGCGCTTAGGCTGGGCAGGTCAGGTGCGCGGCCTCGCCTCCCCTGCCCCCACCCGCGCGGTTGCGGGGCTACCAGTGCGCGCTCCTCCCACCCGGAATAGCTGGTGCTTCTTAGCGCGCAGCCGCCCAGCCGCCTCGGAGGGAAGCCTTAACCACTCCCTCCACCCCGCTCCAGGGCGACAGACAGCGGCTCTCAGGAGCAGCTCTGGGCTGTTCGGGCTTTGGAGGGATGGCCTGACTGGCAAACTGAACCCCTGCCTCTGTCTCCACCCGCTGCTCGGAGTTTCCCAGGAATGTCCCACTCTGTCCCGCTTCCAAGACACCGGTCAATGCCACAGGGTTGGAGACCCCAGACCCAGCCCTGAAACTACCCCTGAGCACACGTGGGTGTGTCTTGGGTGACATCAGTGGCCACCCAGGCGGCCCTCCACAACCTAAGCCCCATGCAGCTGCTTTCTGGTCACCACTCTGTACCCAGTACTGTCCCCCCTCCTAGCCCTACAAATCCCCTCCACACCAGTGTCTGCCTCTTCCCTCAGGAAGAACTCTGGGATTCTCCTCAGCTCTGTGCGGTGTGAACTTAGCTCCCCTCATTCCAGGGCACTGCTTCCTCAGCACCTCTGGGTGATAAGTGGGTGGGCCACCTCATTCACCCCCGCCAGGACTCCCCGCAGAATTCAGGATCTAAATCAGTGCCTCTGGAACTATACTTCTGGAATATTCTACATCAGAACCACCTAGGGAACTTAAAAACACAGACCTCAAAACCAAAAACCAAAAACCCAACAACCAAAAAACACAGACCTCCAAAAACAAATGAAACAAACAAAAACAAATTTGCAGACCTCACACCCTCACCCTGAATGGGGGCGAGGGCAAAAGTCTGCATTTGAGTAAGCTTGGGGGTGGGCAAGGGAGCTGGGACAGCAGCTGGGAACCCTGTCCTGTGGTTTTCTTGTGTCTTTGCCATGTTCTCCCTCCTAGGGGCCCAGCTCTTGACATTCCTGGGTGAGTCAGGTTGATGGCCCTGGTCTATGGGTGGGGGCACTTAGGCACCATTCTTGGGTTGCCCTCCAGCCCACAGGGCTGCCTGGGGTGGGGGCTGAGGGCGGAAGTCCCAGAATGCAGGGAGGTTGCCTGCCTGTCAGTCAGTCGGGGGGTTGGGGGGTCGTGGGCTGCAACAAGCTGACCAGTAGGAGGGCAACAACCAGAGGTCTTCAACCAGTCCATGACCTGGGAATCCTAAGCTGCCAGAAATCCAGAAATCCAGGCCTCTGTCAGGATCCTTTCAAAATAGGTGGAGGAGGAAACTTGTATTTTAAAATCTTACGAGCCTCATACAGGAGGACAAAGAAAATGAAAGCCCTTCATTGCTTCTGAGCACAGATGGACCTGGCATGAGTTTGGCCACAAGAGCTTGATAGACCTGAATCTCACTCTGTTTTATAGACGAAGGTGGGGTTCAGAGTTGATGGGCAGTGGGGCAGCAGATGGAGAGAGAATGAGTGGGAGAAGAAAGCAGGGAGGGGAACCCAAAAGTCGGCCAGGGGCGCTCAGAGGACCAGCGTCCAAGGTGAAATCTGCTATCATTGCTCCCTGGAAACTTCTCTAGCTTTTAAAAATATATTAAGTGTACTTCAGGAAAATGCCATGTCAAATTATTAGTTTTATTTATTTTTTAATGGCATCGTCCCATCTGTGCTTCAAAGGACACCATAAGAAATGAAAAGACCACCCACAAAATGGGAGACCGCGCAAAATGGGAGGACATACGTGAAAAGAGACTTGTATCCGGAATATATAACATAGTCTTACAATGTCATTACAAGAAGGTTAACAACCCCGTTTAAAAAGGGGCAGAGAGGGGCACCTGGGTGGCTCAGTGGGTTAAGGCCTCTGCTTTCAGCTCAGGTCATAATCCTGGGGTCCTGGGATCGAGCCCCACATCGGGCTCTCTGCTCAGCGGGGAGCCTGCTTCCTCCTCTCTCTGCCTGCCTCTCTGCCTACTTGTGATCTGTCTGTCAAATAAATAAATAAAATCTTAAAAAAAAATAAAAAGGGGCAGAGGATCAGAATAGACACTCTTCCAAGGAAGATGCCCCAGCGGTCAGCAAGCACCTGAGAGCTGCTCTAGGTCACTCGTCCTAAGCGGAAAGCAACTGCAGACCACACCAGGGGCTATTTCACACCCGCTGCGGTGGCTGAACTCAAAACAACATCATTGTAAGTGCTGGAGGGACTGGAACCCTCTCCTGCTGCTGCTGGGATACAGAATGGTGCAGTAACTTTGAAACAGTTACCATGAGTCAGCCATTCCTCTCCTAGATGTCTACCCATAGAAGGAAAAACCTGTCTACAGAAACTTGCACACAGGTGCTCACAGAGACAGGATTCATAATGGCCAAAAGGTAGAAACAACATGAATGTCCCATCCGCAGGGGATCAGCTACGTAAGGTGGCATACTCCTGCGACGGAATATTATTCAGCCATAAAAAGGAGTGAAGTTCTTTTCTTTTTTGTAAGATTTTGTTTGTTTGAGAGAGAGCGGGAGTGCTTCCCACTAATCAGGGAGCCCAGTACGGGACTCGATCCCATGACCCCGGGATCATGACCTGAGCAGAAGGCAGAGGGTTAACCGACTGAGCCCCCCAAGCGTCCCAGGAATGAAGTTCTCATACATGTCGCCACCAACATGGATTGAAAACACTGTGTTAAGTGCAGGAAGCCAGACACAAGGGTCGCGTAGTGTGACCATTTCCATGTGACTCCATTTATATGAAATGTCCAGAACAGGGGAACTCTGGAGACAGATAGTAGATGAGGGGTTGCCTAGGACTGGTGGGAGTGGGGTTTGGGATCTGGGGGTTCTGCCTAAGGGGTATGGGATTTCTCCTTGAGGTGATGAAAATCATACATTTGGATGGGTGAATTGTATGTGAATTCTTTCTCACTAAAACCATAAAGAAAATGGCACAGTCCACAACAAAACACAAAATGGCTGCAGACGGTGGTTTTTGTGAGCCAGTCCTGGAGGGGCCTGCAGAAGTGGGAGATGATACATTTCTGCAGTTTAAGCACCCCTGGCTTGAGTACTTTTTTTGTGTGAGCTCTGGGCACCCATACAGGGGAAAGACAGAGGCTGTGCTGAACTGGGAGGGGCTTTGGCCCCAGAGTGGGGTCGGGGGGAGCTGGGGGTGAGCTACACGAAGACTGCCTGGCGCCTGGGAGGTCCCCCCTCCGCCCCGCCACGCTCAGGTGCCTGAGGGCTGCAGGACCATGACATCCCTCGGCCCCAGGAGAGCTCAGGATAGCCTAGTCATCCAGGCCTAGGCCGACAGCAAGCCACCCTCAGCCTCTCCTGAGGGCTTTACCCTGTCCCCGGGCAGCTAGGCATCAGCTCCAGCCATTCCTGCGGGGGCCCATGTGCCAGTCTGTTGGGGTGCCCTGCCTGGTGGGTCCACCCCAGGGGTCCAGCAGGTCCTGCTACCCCTGGGCCGGTACCTGGTGGAACCTTCTCTGGACTTTGATACTGGGATCCACTCCATTCCATGTGACCTGGCCAGCATTTCTCAGGACCTTGACCCCCCAACTGGATGACTTCATTTTCCAGAGCTCAGAGAACATCTCCGTGTGCTTTCTCAAGTCTGCACTTTCCCGCTGCCCCTCCCTCATCCCAGGCTGATGAGGTTGGGGAAGGGGCCTGTTTCCAGGCTCTGAGATTCCTGCCCTGGCTTGGGGTATGGAGGGGCCTAGGCTAGAGCTGTGCCCACCCACCCCCTCTCAGGCCCTTGGGTCTCCCTGCCTGTCATTTGCTTCTGTTTCTGTGTCAGATACACACACACACGCACACACACAGCGCCCCACATCCTGCCTTTAGGGCAGGCTCCAATTTTCTCCCTCCTCCCTCCTCCCTCTTTCTTCTTAAAAGAGTGGCTCTTTCTCAGAAGCGGAAACCTCCTCGGAAACCTCAGCTGGGAGAATCTGTGAGAAGGTGATGGCTCGGTAGAGGCCTGGGGAGGGAGCTGCAGCCAAAGAGACGTTCCATGGGTGGTAGGGAGGCTGCTTCTTTGAAGACTCCTGCATACACTTGCTCCTCTCTCACCAGGTCACAGCCCCTGGAGACCCGAATAGCCATGGGCTTCTCCAAGGTGAGTGAGAATGAGTGGGGGGCGGGGGGAGGCCTGGATACCATATCCACACCACGGGTCCCCCTTCTCCCACCTGCACTGCCCCCCCCCAACCTCTGGATCCTTCCGCATACACCTGGCTCTGTCCCATTCTCCTGGGCCAGTGGGGGAGTCCCCTGGGGAAGCAGGGGGTCTGAGCCACTCAACAGAGCCCCAGTCTCATAATGACCCTTAGCTTGCTGGGTCAAGTGCTCTGCCATCACTTTCCTGAAATTCTGAATAATTTGTTGACAAATGGCCTCACAGTCTTCTTTTGCTCTGAGTCATTCACTGTATTATTTTTTTAAAGATTTTATTTATTTGTCAGAGAGAGAGAGAGAGAGAGAGAAAGAGCATACAAGCAGGGGAAGTGGCAGGCAGAGGCAGAGAGAGAAGCAGGCTCCCTGTTGATCCCAGGATCCGGGGATCAGGACCTGAGCTGAAGGCAGACGCTTAACCCACTGAGCCATCCAGGCATCCCTGAGTTACTCACTTTACAGAGCAGGTCCTGGTTGTGTGGCCAGATTTCCTGTCTGGGGGTAAATTAAGGGGGGCAGCTCTGTGTCTGTGTCTTTGTGTGTGTCAGGGGTCCTGAGGAACAGTGCGTGTTGTGGGACAAAGGGGTTACTCTAGGAGGTAGACCCCACATGTGTGTGGGGCAGCTGGAGAGGCCAGAGGAAGCTCCAATCCCAGTAGACCCTGTATGCTCTGGAAACCAGACATGGCCCTAAGGTAGACCCGTGAAGGAGACTCTGGGGTGCATCGCACTTCGGTGGGTCAAGCCAAGAGTCTGGGCAGGGGAGATGGGTCTGCAGGTGCCCCTGCCTTTCTGTCATCACCTCGGAGTGGACCGGCTGCTGCCAGTCCTTCCCTTGGCCAACCGTCAGCCGGGACCGGACCGAGAGCTCAGGCCTTCAGTAACACAGTCGAGCCCGCACCCTGCGGAGCAATGTTCCTATGTGTGCACACGTGTGCAGGCATGCACGTGAATACAGCAAGGGGGGGGGGTGGCAAGGTCGTATGAGCCTGAGTATCGCTATTATCTCCACAGTCAGGCAAGGACCCGCATGAGGAATTGCGACTTGAGCTGGTGAGAACCGCTTCTCCGTGCATGGTTGAGGGAGTGGGGTGGGGGGGGTATCTGGGTTCTGCTGCATGGAACTAGGACTGTCCCAACCCCCGGGGGGCGGCGAGGGGAAGGGTCAGGCATGTCTTTCCTACCTCTGCCTCTCCTCTGCTCACAGCACCGGTTGGTGGACGCTTACTGTGATAATCATCAGAATGAACCAGGAGAGGACCAGGTCACTGTGTCCCCCGCTCCCCTGCTCTCTGCAGTCTGGCTTGGGTGGGTGATTTCACGATGATGGTGGCCACGGGGAAGAGAAAGGTGCTACCACAGGTTTGCTCATTCCTGGATAGACCCCTGCAATATGCTCATCTCTCAGCTCACACCTGTGTGGCAGGTGTGTACACAGGTGAGGAATGCGGAGGCCCCCGGAGGCGTAGGAAGGCGTCCAAGTCATTGGGCCTATGGATGACAGCGCAGGGGGACCAGACACCTGGTCCCCAGGTCCCTGAGCAGGACCCAGCTATGGGAGCCTTGGCGAGCCTGGGGCTTGGGGATAAGACTGAGTGCGGGAGGGGCTGGGAGGATTTTGGACACGTGATTTTTCCCCACCAGGAGTGGTCAGCGCTGCGGGAGCTGGAGGTGAGTCTGGGCACCGCCCCTCCCCGAAGCTGGTTCCCCAGGGCGGGGCGATGCGCGGCCACGTTGTTAGGGGGTCTGGGCCCCGGGTCTGGGCTCACGGCTCCCCTGGAGCCAGGGAGGTGACGGGGGACTGCAGCCAGCAGCCAGCAGGAGCAGGTCCGAAGCCTCCGCACCCCGGTCTCCCCAGGACGGCGTCGACGAGGCCTTGCTCAACACCGTGGACCTGAACTACCAGAACGACAGTCAGGTGCGTGCAGCACGCGTCGCGGCCTCCTCGCTTCCCTTCCCCGCCGGCTCTGTCGGTCTGATCCTTGGTGCTGCCAGGTAAGGACACAGCCCCGCTGAGCGGACGCGGGGGGCTGTTGGCTTCGTAAAGTCGGGGAGGCCTCAGCGCGGGCCAGGACCTGAAGGGCCCCCCAACCGCGTCCCGGCAGGACTCCTCTCCGTTACTTCCCGAGGTGCGGCAGGAATTGCGGTCCAGGCTCGGAAAGTCGCCTGTCATTTCCGGTGAAGACCAGGATTTCAAAAGCGGGGATCCCAGGGAGTCCTTCTTTGACAGGGTCCTGAGGTTTTTTCAAAGGCTGCTGGGCTACCTGCAGCGGAAGTGGCGGGCCCTGCTGGCTTGGATGCGGCGCGCCCTGGCTGCCCGCATGCAGGCCCTCTGCCGCGCGGTGGAGGCCGCCTGGAGTGTGTTTGAGGATTTCTGCAGCGTCACAGCGCAGGCCCTGGGGTTTGCCATCCAGGCCTAGCCAGAACCCCCTGACCCGTTTTGGTCTCCGGGTCTGACCCTGGCTCTGGCTACCGTGTTTTAATAAAAGTTCGTGGAACCCAACTAAGTGGCTCTGGCCTTGGGAGCTGGGGGCCCCAGGGGTGGGGGCGGGGCACGCGTCACATGGATCTGACCACTCTCTAATCTGTACATGGGACATGGGGGTCACAACATGGGACATGGGACACAGGGGTCACAACTGGTCACGGACTTGCTATGAGGACTGCCTGATGCATGGTGGGGACTGAGGAAATCAAGCTTGCAGCCCTCGTTTCTTCTCCTGACCCTGGTCTTCGTCCTTGCACTGGGCCACAGAAGCTCCTCTGTCTTCCTTCCAAGATCAGAGGCCTTGGGGTTTGGGTACAGGGTGGGAGGGAAGGGGAGGGAGGGTGTACCCCTGCCTGGGCCAGGCTGAGAAGTGGCTTAGGGTGGGGCAGGAGGCCCATCTCAGGCCTGCAAATGGGGGGAGGAGAAGGCCGGGGCTGGAAAGGTTCAGCTCAGCTCATCATTTCTTTTTTTCTTTTTTTTTTTTTTTAAGATTTATTTATTGATTTGAGAGAGAGAAAGTATGGGGGAGGGACAGAGGGAGGCTGATTGTCATGCAGACTCTGGCTGAGCTGAGCTCAGCTTGGAACCCAGGGCAATGCGGGGCTTCTGAGCTGATCTGAAAGTGAGGCTCAACTGACGAAACCACACAAGCACCTCCCTTCCCTTCCCCCATGGCCCCCCCAACCCGCCCTGCGGACTTCCTGCTTCTGGCGGCGCACACAGATTTTGCACTGGAAGAAAGGGGGGAAATGGGCTCCTGGGGCAGGGGACCAGGGCAGGGCCCGCTGTCTGAGAAGGATGCCCGAGGTGGGAGAGGCTTGGGAGACAGGAGGCCTCAAGGACTGGAGGCATTCTGGGAGTCAGCATCCCCCTTTCCTGTCTACCACCTTCTTCACACCCTTTTGGATCATAGGAATAAACTCTTAATTCTTAGAAAAATCGGCTCTCTGTGGGCTGCCTATGTGTCCCGTGGGAGGAGGTAATGCTCAAAGTGTGCCCTACTAGTGGCTTCTTGATGGCCTGATCATGGGACCCTGCTTACTCAGCAGGAGAGGGAGTCGGGGGAACTTCTCGGCTGGCCTTTTCTTTCTGAGCACAAGGCAATCCAATATGGAGGTTCCTTTCTGCAGAGGCCCATGGCGGCCCCCATCTTCTTTCTTGCGGGGGTCCCTCTGATAGCCTTTTACACTGGAAGGCCCATCCCAGGCCTGAGTCCCCAGATTCAAGGGGGCACCCAGTCCAGGGCCTAACCCAACATTTACTTCCCTTTGGCCATGACCTCTCTTCCCACTTCCCATCAGCATTCAGGTTGTTTTAGATCCTTGCCCTGCATTTTCTTTTTTTTTTTTTTTTTTTTTAAAGATTTTATTTATTTATTTGACAGAGTTCACAAGTAGGCAGAGAGGCAGGCAGAGAGAGAGAGGAGGAAGCAGGCTCCCCGCTGAGCAGAGAGCCTGACACGGGCTCGATCCCAGGACCCTGGGACCATGACCTGAGCTGAAGGCAGAGGTTTTAACCCACTGAGCCACTGAGGCGCCCTGTTGCCCTGCATTTTCAAGTGACCTTGTGTCAAACTTTCCCTTCTCAGGCCTTCTGCACTGATTTCCCTTGAGAAAAGCCTTCTACTGTGCTGAAGCCATCAGGGGTTTCTATGACCCCAGGTCCCCACCAAAGTCACCGTCATCCAAAGCCTAGACAACTTCTAGGCTCTTCTTGTTGGTTTCCCTGGACTTACCCCTTTCAAGCCAAATCTATCTAGCACCAAGGTTAAAAGAATTTTATTGCAAAATGAAGTAACTCTCTGCTTAAAATCCTCCCCTCTTCCCATCATAAATAAGACTCTGATCTTGGCTTCTAAGGCCCTGTCTGTGTCATCAGGTTCCTACAGGGTTCCCTCAGGGACAGTATTCTTCAACTGCCTGCTCAGCAGCTCAGGGCCTTTGCACATGCTGTTCCCTCTGGGAGGGGATGCCCTTCTTCAAGTTCTTCTGTGGCTGCCTACTATGTCCCTTATGTACAAGGGAATGTGCTGAGCTGTTGAGAACAAGGCCTGAAATAGAAGGGAAACTTCTATTTCAGGCCTTGTTCTCAACAGCTCAGCACATTCCCTTGTACATAGTAGGTGCTCAAGAAGTAATAAGGCCTCCAAATGCTGTGGGTTCTCCCAACTCTCTCTGTTGACTAAGAAAATTTCCTTCTTGAAATTTTCTTCCCTGGAGTCTTCCATGAGTCTAATTTGTTCTGTGACATCTGGTGACTCTCTGTACTCTGCCTAACTTCCCTCCTAACCTCCGAAAGCATAGATCTTCCCCAGGCTCGGGGCATCCCACTTAATTGTGCCCAAGGACTATCTCTACTTTCCCATTTTGGGGAAAGTAGATTTGGGAACAGATTTTCCCCAAGTCCTGTGAGCCCTTGTGGACGAGTTCACTTCCTATTCACAGGCATCTGCAAAACGGCAATTACATGTCAGAAGAGTGTGGGTAAAAAAAAACTTAGAAAAAAAGAGTGTGGGTAAAAAAAAAAAAAGCCACAGACAGCAGGGTGTGGTGTTTTCTGTAGCAGAGGGGAGCTGTTTTCTTTCCTGTGGGCTTAACATTAGTCACATGATTTTAAATCTATTAGTTTGGGAAAAAAGTCTGTCCTCCCGAGTGAAAAAGCCAAGATTGCCTGGTAGGTAGAAGGTGGAGAAATCAGCCAAACCAGCTTTGACTTTACAGAATTGTGGCCTGTTAGCGGTCTCCAGCCCACAGTCCCACTTGGCCATCAGGCAGGTTTCATCTCATCGGTTAGCATCTTCAAGTAGAACTAGTTACCCACATCCCCAAAACAAGGTTTCCCGTAAGAATCCAGAATCTGGGATTTCAGGGATGCCTGGGTGGTTCAGTTGATTGTCTACTTTCGGCTCAGGCCATGATCCTAGAGTCCTGGGATCCAGTCCCACATCAGGCTCCCCGTCCCATGGAATCGGCTTCTCCCTCTCTTTCTGCCTCACCACCCTGCTTGTGCTCTCTCTTTCTTTCTGTCTCTCAAATAAATAAAATCTTTTGGGGGGCGCCTGGGTGGCTCAGTGGGTTAAAGCCTCTGCTTTCGGCTCAGGTCATGATCCCAGGGTCCTGGGATCGAGCCCCACATCGGGCTCTCTGCTCTGTGGAGAGCCTGCTTCCTCCTCTCCCTGCCTGCCTCTCTTGCCTACTTGTAATCTCTGTCAAATAAATAAACAAAATCTTTAAAAAAAATAAAAATAAAAAAAATCTTTTGGGGGAAAAAAATAACAGGATCTGGGATTTTAAAGTTTATTCCACTTTAATTAATTCGAACAAGCACACGTGGCTACAGGATACTGTATTGGACAGCACAGATTAGGGGCAGGCACCAGAGAAGGAAAAATTCCAGGGTGGCATTCTGTGGCCTTACTCACAGCCGACTCCGACCGTTGGCACCCCTCTGCCACCCTGCCCAACTCTGGGCCATTCCGGGGTATGTGTTTGTGTGTGGGCAGGGGTCTCTCTGGGCCTGCTCCCGTCTAGGGTACTGTGCAAGGAGCTGGGGTAGGGAAGGGGAAAAGACATCCCTGTCACAGTGGTGAGGGTGACAGACCATGTTTTGATGGATCTCAAAAAAAATGAAGAGTCGTTTTCAAGAAGGCTGTTTTCCTTTAGGTACTTTGAAATACACGCCTGAGGCCAAGGAGAGCTGCCTGGGGCGGGGAGAAGGGGTGGTTACTAACACACAGGGTTGGCGGAGCCAGAGGGAGGCCGGTGGAGTGGGGGACCCGGACATCTTCCGCCCGCCTTGGTTGCCCAGGACCCCGGCGAGAGGCGCGCAGGGCTGGCCAGGCGGAACCTGGAGCGGCTAGTACAGGGTCTCGCGCGCGTGGGTTCTCAGGTGGCGCAGCAGGTGGGAGTTGCGGCTGAAGCTGCGGCCACACTGTGCGCACGAGTAGGGCCTGGCCCCCGTGTGCACCAGCATGTGACGCAGCAGGTTACAGCTGCGGCTGAAGCTCTTGCCGCACTCCCGGCACTCCTGGGGGGGCTCGGCCTGCCGGGACGCCGCCTCGTTCCCGGCCCCCGCGTGGGTGGCCAGGTGCCGCTGCAGGTGCGCGTTCCGCCGGAAGCTGCGGCCGCACGTCGGGCAGCCGTAGGGACGCTCGCCCGTGTGGCTGCGGCGGTGGCGGGCCAGGTTGGAGCTGTTGCGGAAGCGGTAGCCGCAGGTGTCGCAGGCGTGGGGCTTCTCCCCGGTGTGGATGCGCTGGTGGCGCGCCAGGTGGGCGCTCTGGCTGAAGCCCTCGCCGCACTCGCTGCAGCGGCAGGGCTTCTCTCCCGTGTGGCTGCGCCGGTGGCGGGCGAGGTCCTGGGTCTGGCTGAAGGTCTTGCCGCACTGGGTGCAGTGGTGGGGCCTCGGGCCGCCGTGGGTCAGGAGGTGGCGGGCGAGACCCGCCCGCCTCACGAAGCGCTTGCCGCAGTGTGGGCAGCTGTAGGGCTTCTCGCCCGTGTGCACGCGCTGGTGGCAGACCAGCTGGGAGCTCTGGCTGAAGCTGCGGCCGCACACCTGGCAAGAGAAGGGCCGCTCCCCCGTGTGCACGCGCCGGTGGGCCCCCAGGTGCTCGCTGCGCCGGAAGGCCTTGCCGCAGTCGCTGCACACATAAGGCCTGCGCTCCGGGCCCGGGCGCAGGCTGCCCAAGCACTCAGAGCACTGGTGGCCCTTGTCCTTGGCGTGGATCCGCAGGTGTCGCTTGAGACTGGAGCGGCGCTGGAAGGTTTGGCCACAGTGAGAGCACAGGACCACGGCCAGCTCGCGCGCTTCGCTCTTGGTCTCAGGGACGCACGGGGCCTTCTGGTCCTGGGCGTGCGCCAGCAGGTGCTGCATGAGGTTGGCGCGGCGCTGGAAACCCTGACCACACTCGGCACACAGAAAGGCGGGCTCGGAGGAGTGAGTCTGAAGGTGTTTGTTCAGATGGGAGCTCTGGCGGAAGCGGTGGCCGCAGAGGTGGCAGGCATGGGGCCGCTCGTCCGTGTGCGTGCGCATGTGCAGCTTGAGGATGGAACTCCGGCCGAAGCTCTTCCCGCAGCACTGGCACGGGAAGCACCGGGTGCCCGGGTGGGAGCGCCCCTGGTGCGCCTCCAGGCGGGCGAGCTCTCGGAAGCTCACCCCACAGTCTGTGCAGATGAATTCCATCCCCGGCTCCGACCTGGCCGCGTCCCCGACCACTTTGACCTCCACAATGTCACTCCTGCCCGGAGGGGACCCTCCTTCACCGGAGCCACTCACTTCAGGGCCTGGCTCTTCTGTCACCCCAGGAACCTCTGCCCCAGACTCTGCTGAGACGGCAGCAGGCCAGGCCACCCCTTTGGGCTCCTCTTTGAACTCCTCATCTGGGGTTCTATTTTCAAGTCCTAGGAAAGAAGCAGAAAAGGGCAGGCATATTCCTAGATGCTCCCAGGAATGGCCTAGAACCTCAGTGCCTCAAAGCAGCAAGAAACTCCGGGGTTCCTGCAAAACTGGTGAGTGGACAAAAGGTGAGGGTAAAAAACAGACAACACAGAATTTACCATAGTACCTGCTTTACTTAAAAAAAGGGGGGGGGGCGCCTGGGGGGCTCAGTGGGTTAAAGCCTCTGCTTTCGGCTCAGGTCATGATCCCAGGGTCCTGGGATCGAGTCCCGCATTGGGCTCTCTGCTCAGCGGGGAGCCTGCTTCCTCCTCTCTCTCCCTGCCTGCCTCTCTTGCCTACTTGTAATCTCTGTCAAATAAATAAATAAAATCTTAAAAAAAAAAAAAAATTAAGTAGGCTCCATACCCAGTGTGGAACCCAAACTGGGGCTTGAACTCACAAGCTTGAGATCAAGACCTGAGCCGAGATCAAGACCTGAAACCTTAACCCACTGAGCCAGCCAGGCACCCCAATGACTACCCATTTTGAAAGCTCAAAGTTAAGGGGTTGATGATTAGATCAAACACAATGAACCTTTAAAATAAATGAGTAAATGGCTGAATGAAGGAAGAGATGAATGAATCCTCATCAAGATAGACCGTTTTTACATTTTTTAAAGATTTTATTTATGTATTTGAGAGAGAGTGCATAATTTCATGTGCACTCATGAGTGGAAGGAGGGGCAGAGGGAGAAGCAGGCTCCCTGCTCAGGGAAGATTTGATCCCAGGACCCCGAGATCCTGACCTGAGTGGAAGGCAGACGCTTAAACAAGTGAGCCACCCAGCTGCCCTCTCCCACTCCCCGCACATAGCCCATTTTTAGCCCAAGAGGCCAAAAGTGAGGTAGGATCTGAGCTTCAGGGACCACTCCTGAAACACAAAGAGCCTTCAGTGGTTGTACGTGGGAAGAACCTCTTACCCAGAGGGTGGGCGGGCCAAATCTTCTTTGCTGGGACATCTTCAAATGTCAGGGACTCCTGTAACAAAAGGGCGGGCAGAGACCCTTGGTGAGAGAGGAATGGGGCCCTATGACCTGAGGGGGATGATCAGCTTTTAAGGTTTAAATGAAGGAAGGCATAGATTTGCGCCAGCTGCAGAGGCTGAGAACATTCAGGGCAGAACATTCTGGAATGAGGGTACTGGTCTAGCTCACCAGCACAGCTGCCAGCTCCTGATCTCGGGAGTTTTCCTCCAGCCATAGCACAGGGCCCTGGGGGACTGACAGCATGGGGGAGGGGGGAGAGAGCTGTTAGAAGCCAGACTTACCCTTCACTTGGCTACAGGGAGTGCACCTGTTGCCAGGTCCCCAAGAGAGACATTGGCTCCCGCCCATCCCCATCAAAGAGGGGGGCTGCCTACTTCTCACCCTTCCCTCAGCTGCCGTGCCTCCCAGCACCCACCGTCCTGGGGTACCAGCTCCTCACCGGTCTCTTGTACGGCCTGGAATGTCCTCTTGGGACCTGGGCTCAGTGACTGCTTTGCACTTGGGGGATGTCTCCATGTCTCCAGCTCATCGGGCTTGGAAGGTCCTGGCTGGGATGGCAGAGGTTCCTTTGCTGCCTCCAGGGCTGGGGGTCCTTCTGAGGACACTTCCTTTTTGGGGCTGTGACTAGAGACCTGGGAAGAGCCCCCCTGTTCCTCCAAAGTGATGTCTGCCCGGGGACAATTCTTGCCAGTATTAAAACTAAAATCCTGTTCAAAACACATCTGTTAGGGGACAGACAGGACAGGAGGATAGTCCCTGTCCTGATCCCCAACAGAAACGTGACCAAGGAAAGGTGAGAGTCGGCAGAGTTAGGTTAAAAAGGAATTACCACAGGGAGGGAAATGGAGTGACCTCTTCATGGGGCACTGAGTCCATACCTGCTGTCCCGCCCAGCTGGCCACCACCCTCTTACCAGGGGCCCCACGGTGCTGGACTCCCTCTGGACGCCCTCCAGCAGCAGCACCACCTCCTCGCCGTCCCTGAGCTGCTGGCCCTGCAGCCGAGCCAGGAGGTGAGGGGGCAGCGCGCTCAGGAACTGCTCCAGCACCAGCAGCTCCAGGATCTGCTCCTTGGTGCGCAGCTCTGGCCGCAGCCAGAGGCAGCAGAGCTCCCGGAGCCGGGTCAGGGCCGCCCGCGGCCCCATGTCCTCTTGGTACTGGAAGCATCTGAAGAGCTGGTGAGCCACCTCAGGCCGGGGCCTGGCCTCTGCATGCCGGAGGCCCTCCTGACCCGCAGTCTCCTCTTCCTCCAGCTTGACTGCTCCGAGCTGCTCTGGCTCTCGGGCAGCCAGCGTGGCCTCTTCCAGCATCCTTCAGCTTGGGGATGGCTCACCGCAGCTGCTCCCACTCTCGGGTCTCTCCTTCTCTGCTCCCACACCTGTGGTGTTGAGAAATGCCTAAAGAGGGGTTCCTGGGGGCCTCAGCCATTGAGCGTCTGCCTTCGGCTCAGGTCACAATCCCTGGATTCTGGGATCGAGTCCCGCATTGGGCTCCCTGCTTCGCCCTCTCCCTCTTCCCCTGCTTGTGTTTTCTCTCTGTCAACTAAATAAATAGATAAAATTTTTAAAAAAGAGGATTTTATTTATTTATTTGACAGACAGAGATCACAGGTAGGCAGAGAGGCACGCAGGGAGAGAGGGAGGAAGCAGGCTCCCCGCTGAGCAGAGAGCACGATGCAGGGCTGGATCCCAGGACCCTGAGATCATGACCTGAGCCGAAAGCAGAGGCTTTAACCCACTCAGCCACCCAGGTGCCTCAATCAAATTTTTTTTTTAAAGAAAGGAAAAAAAAAAAAAAAAGAAAGAAAGAAATGCCTAAAGATGTGGCCTCCAGGGGAATCACTTCTCTTGTTGGTTATGGGTAAGGGCTCAAAGAGCAGGATAGCCCGACCAAAACAATAAAAGGCAGAGAAAACCGATAGCTCTGTCCCCCTTCCACCCCCGCCCTGCCCCGCTGGAGCATTTAGAACTTCACATCGCTTCACCCCAGAGATCCAAATTGGCATTCCCGAGACAGGACATTCCCTGCCTCTCAGTGCTGTGCCATAGGCAGTGAGCTGCACCACCAAAGATCTGCCCTTGCCCAAAATGCTTCATGGCAACAGGATGACCTCGACTTTAGACCCAGCTCTGCACTGCAAGGAGTGAGAACATGAGGGTTAGAGGTGTGGTGGGTAAGAGTGATAGTGTTTGAAGTACAAGCTTGTAACTAGGAAGTTACAGATTTAATGCACAATATAATGAATACAGGCAATAATAGTGCACTCTAGGGGCGCCTGGCTCAGTGGGTTAAGCCTCTGTCTTCAGCTCAGGTCATGATCCCAGGGTCCTGGGATGGAGCCCCGCATGGGGCTCTCTGCTCAGCAGGAAGCCTGCTTCCACGCCCCCCCCCCCACGCCTGCCTCTCTGCCTACTTGTGACCTCTGTCTGACAAATAAATAAATCAAATCTTAAAAAAAAAAAAAAATAGTGTACTCTAAAAATAAATAGAGTCTTACAAAAAATTTAAAAATGCATTTACTTGAGAAAGAGAGAGAGTGCATGAGGCTCTATTCCAGGACCCCTGAATTCATGACCTGACCTGGAGGCAGACACCTGACTGGGCCACCCAGGTGTCCCCACTGTGTTGTTCCTTCAGAGTGCCTGAAAGTTTGACAGTTTGAAAGATAATAAGTGTGCATGTGTGGGCGAGGGTGGCGGGAGCTCATGCATGTGGCCAGACATCCTGACTCTCAATTTATGGCTCTGTTTGGGGCTCTCAGCAGTCAAGGCCGAGGCCACCCAGGTGGTCAGAGCAGGGCTGAGCATCCACCTGGTGTTCCAAGCTCATCTCCCAGAGTTCCACCAGAAACAGAGGCCAGGACGAGCCAGAGAGCAGGGAATGGTGGTTGTGTCTCCAGATGAGAGACCATGACTAAGGTTCACAACTTGCAGAAATTTGGATGAATATGTTCCCAAGGCCGATCAAAGTGGCTCTGCCCACTTCAGAGGCCTCTGGTGGGTACACTCTTGAGAGCTGGGTGATAGTCAGGAGAACCAATTGTTTCTCCTTCTTTCCTAATTTTTTTTTTTTTTTTTTTTTAGTTCTGGATTCTTCCTTGGTCTACCCTTCTGCAAAGTATCCATCCCCAAGTAGCAATTAAAAGTGCTAACTGGCCATCAGGGGGCAGTGGTTCCACAGACGGACAGCCTCCCCCACCTGCTTCCCAAGCCCACACCAGCCCCTCTCCTGCCAGAGGGTTCCATGGGGAAACTCACTGTTTCCTTGTGAGGCAGCCCGGATCTAACAACAGGGAGATGCCTCAAGTTCGGCCTCACCCAGAGAACTCCGCTCAGTCCTTCAGCACAAACCAGAGGGCTTTCATTGTCCTGAATAGGCCAGCACTTCCGCTCCTGAGTTTTGAGGCACTTTTATATTTTAATTTGGGTCAAAATTATTTTCATGGAATAAAAACTCAAGTTCCACCATTTGTCTGCCCTCCCTGCTCTCTGGCCTCAGGGTTACAATTCCCCAGTCTCTCGCCTGACCCTCAGCCCATGGACATCCCAAGCAGGGGCAAGGAAAAAATGTTCTCGAAACACTCCCCAGCACAGAAAGGAGTACAGCATTGCTGGGCATCTGGAAGAGAGCACATGGTGGGTGGACAGGAGAGCTAGCAATTGCGATTCTGTTATTACCAAGCAACAACACAAAGGACCACCGCTAACAGTCGGTCCCACCACCGACCCCATTTATAGCTGAGGACACCAAGGCTTGGAGGCCCAGACATTTGCCCAAGGAGGTAACACAGCCTTGGCAATGCAGCCAGGGAGAAGTCAGCCTGGCCAAGAGCTTTGGACAGTTTGTTGAGCCTCCTTGTTGCGGGGCTGGGACTGGGATGGGGGTTCCCTGATGCTCCTGTTCAGGTGGGGGGAGTGAGGTGTGGCAGAACAAAGTTTTAAACCTGGCTGAGCACTTCCCACCCCAGGAAGAGGAGGGGGAAGGGATGCTGAAGTCCCAGGTTTCCATCCCCGCTACCTGCCCACCAGACGGGGCTGCTGCTCATCTCTCCAGCCTCCCTCCCCCTTCCTGCTTCTCCCCAGTCTCCTGCCCAGCTGCCCAGCTGCGCAGCCCACATTCTTTCCCGCATTTGGCATGTGACCCGGCATGCGGCACTTTCCACCCCTTGGCGCCTCTCTCCAGGGACTCCACAACACACCAGCCACCTGTCTCTCCCCGTCCACTGTCGCACTGCGCCGCAATCACGGTTGAGTGTCTCTCTCCCCTTGGCAAATGGGACCGCGTCTTGTTCAAAATGGTGTTGTTAGTAGAAGTAACCAAACAGGAATCATGCCTACCTAGAAGGTGTGTTACTGAGGAATGCATGCAAAAATGTCTGCTGCAGAAAAGCGCAGCAGGAAAAGGGCTTTTTGTTTCATTACTGTTTTATGTTTTGGCAGCATGAGCAAAATCATAGAACCAATCGCGGGTCATCGGTCACGTTGCAATAATAGGTGGTAGGTACCGAGGGCTAGTATGTGTCTCTGCTCAGGCTTGCTTCATCCCACCCCAGCCCAC
Organism: Mellivora capensis; assembly: GCA_004024625.1. NCBI lineage: Eukaryota > Metazoa > Chordata > Mammalia > Carnivora > Mustelidae > Mellivora > Mellivora capensis. Next base: position 89,921 of record PISX010005356.1, on the reverse strand, counting down.
CTGGGAAATTATAATTTCTCCATTTGACAAGGGCAAAGAGCACGCTCAGAGAGGACGGGTAACTCCCTCAAGGTCACACCAGGAGGAGCCAGGATTTTCTCGAAGGTGAGAACACTGATCTAGACCTCTACGCAAAAGCTCAGAAACAGAAAAGGACCCAATTTCTCTCCCTGCCTGTGCAATTGGCCTAGTTTTAACCAGAATATAACACTGTGAGTCGGGGGTGGGGGGATGAGATTCCAAATTCTAGCCTTTGGGCCTTGACACACGCAGGGGTGCCCGGAACTTCCAGGAGAGGTCTTGCCAAAAGGTTTGAAAGAGATGGAATTTAAGGGAAGTTGGCCCAAGAGTCTCTCCCTCCCCCCTCAGTCTTCAGGACAAAAGCTCTGTTCATATGCACATCTGTGGGGGGTGGGAAGCTCGTCAACCTTCCTCCAATATTCCACCAGCTTAATCTGGAGCCCAGAGCGGTGGGGAGGCAATGGCTGGACCTGCCCAGGGTGAAGGTGCGGCCCAAAGATCCACCCAGACAACAGGAGAGCCCAGACCCAGGATCCTTGGCTGGGAACCCTCCCCTTCTCCCTGGATACAACTGGCAGGGATATTGGCTGGCTTGTTTTTGATGGCTAGGCTCCCTTGCTGGGGCTCGCCTGAGTTGATGCCACTGGCCGGTCCACCTGGAGAGCATGGAGCCTGCCTAACCCTCCCCAGTGGGTACAGCAAGCCCACGCTACAGGAAGCCCCACACCCTCCTTGAAGACCCCATAGTTGCAGATCCGAAGAGCTGGCTGGCTCTGGGCTCCCAGCAGAGCCAACCCACACCCTCCCAAAACTTCTTTTCCAGCTTCCTAAACCCCATCCCATCACTGAGGCCCAGGTCCTCCTTTTCCCTCGGAGCTGCTAGGAACTCCTTAGGTCTGTCCTGGCAGCCTACACCCCAGGCTTCCCTGCAACTCACCACTCAGGGTCCCCACTCCAGAGGTGGAAGTGCTAGGGGTTCCTTGAGGGCCCCAGGGCCGGAGTCAGCCTCGGCTGGACCGGGAAAGGACTCTGGGAAAACTGAACAGGAAGTGCCCAGCTCTAGTCCCATCCAGGTAATGAGGGGGATTCCTAGAGTTAACCCTTCACCTCCCAGTTTGGGAGTGGGGTGGGGGAGAGGGCGGGGCCAGAGAAATGAGGACAGAGTGGCTAATGGAGACTCCAGCCTGGGACGAGAATGAGGAGTGTCACTACCCCTCCAGGTAAGAACTGCCCCCCTCCTAATCAGGACTGTTCCTGTTCTCCTGGGGGGGGGGGTGTCTGTGTCTGTCAAACTGTACTTTATGGGGGGACCACAACGGCTATTTAAAAATGCCGGTTGTGTGCTGGGCCCTTTGCTAGCATTTCATCCATGCGACAAATCTCTGCCAAGGGCCTGCTATGTGCCAGGCACAGTTGCAGGTGCTGGGGGAACGGGAGGAACAGGCCCGGACCTCACAGGGCTTGCACGCAGGTGTGCGGGAGCTGTCCCCGGGACGGACACAACAGGACCATGTGGCGGGGGAGGAAGGCCCGCCATCAACACCACCTAAGATCTTTCCAAGAATCTTGCCAGGTGGCTTTCTCCCAGCTTTCTCCAAGAGGAAGTAGGGATTTCCGGGATGGGACGGGACCCCACACTGGCCTTGGGCCCAAGTTGACCTTCCAGGTCAAGCCTTTCCCTTTGCTCTACTGGGGTGTCTTTTTGCGTCGTGCTCTTGGCCGGCCGCAGCCCGGAGGGCGCTTCCTCGCGGGAACCTGCGGTTCAGAGCCCGCGGGCACTCTTCGTGGCACCACCTGCCCTGGACACCCGGGGCCACCTGCTCCGCGGCCAGAGGCTCGGCTTTGGCCGCCCCTCGGCTTAGGTTCGTGGATCCGTCCGGGCCAGACCCTGCGCTCGCTCTGGTTCCCCTGCCGGGTTCTTGTCTCCGTGCACTTGACACCTGGGCTTATCTTGTTCCTTTACTTTCATGGTCTAGCGTGCGCCTGCCGGGACCACTAGCTCCCCGCGGACAGCGGTGCTTCCGTGTCCGCGCCGCATCCTCCACACCTAGCCCAGAGCCGGCACGTGTCAACACGGCCGGAATGGCTCAGGAGCCGGCCCGCGAGGCCCACGGCCCTGACAAGTGAGCCGCGCGCCGCGCGCCCAGAGCGCCGCCGCCCGGACTCTTCCCGCCGCCCGCACCCGCGGCGGCTGAGAAACCCCCTACCGCGCCCGGCGGTCTCCCGACCCGGGGGCGGGGCCCGGAAACTCCACCTCCGGGGCGGAGCCTGGAAGTCCCACCCCTCGCGCGGAGGCGCCTCCAGCGCCGCGCGCCCTGCGCTCCTCCCGGCGGTCGCCCTCGGGAGCCTGACCAGCTGCGCAGTGGCGGTGGCCTTGAGGACTTGGCCACGTCCGAGCCCTGGGGGTAGGGGCGGCTGCACTGCGGACACCGGGGCCTGTACGGATACGGCGCAGGGGGCCCTGCTGGAACGTGCGCTGTTCCGGTAGGGATCCGAGTCCGCAGGGAGGGTCCGGGGGAGGCGGGAAGGCTCGGGGTTCGCAGGTAGCCCGGAGAAGTGAGAGCTTTCCTGGAAATGTGTCAGAAGAGCCGAGACCAGCCTGACCAAACCGCCAGAAAGAACTTCCAGGCAGAAGGGCTTGACGCCTGCACTGAGACGAGAGCAACACTAGCTTTTGGTGTCCTTTCCTAAACCTCGGCCTGGGCTATGCTTGGTCAGTAACCCTGCTCCTGGCCCGCCGGGAGCGTGCACCATTCATTCATTCATTCATTCGGGGAATGCTTGCTTCCCTCCTGTGCCTCTTGAGCAGTCCCTGCCCCTGGGAACCCAGTGCTAAGTGGAGGGGACAAGTCCTGGCCAGGTGAGACTTACCATCGGGGCAGCGCCAGTCACCAAAGCTGGGCTTCCTTTTGACTTCTCTTAACTAAAGTGACTTTGCAGAGAAAAGGGCTTAATGAACATTAAGTCCCTTCAAAATCTCCCTGATCTTTGAAAAATACACTGCCCTCCCCCAGCGTTACCAGCTAATAGATGAAAATTCTTGTGAAGTTGCTGGATTGTTACTTATTTCCCCAAGTGATAATACACACCTCTAAAGGAGAGACTTTTAATAAAAATCTACCTATTTGGGGGTATATTTCAATATCTCCTAAAATTATTTTGAAAATGCACACAAACTATTGTAGGCATTACCTTAGATTTTTTTTTAAGTAGTTGTCTTAAAAAATAAAAGCTAACTTTATTTTTTATTTTGTTTTGTTTTGTTTTCTTTTTTTTTTTTTTTAAGATTTTATTCACAAGTAGGCAGAGAGGCAGGCAGAGAGAGAGAGAGGAAGGGAAGCAGGATCCCTGCTGAACAGAGAGCCAGATGCAGGGCTTGATCCCAGGACCCTGAGATCATGACCTGAGCCGAAGGCAGAGGCTTTAAACCACTGAGCCACCCAGGCGCCCCTTGTTTTTGTTTTCTGATTTAATAATTCTTTTTTTTTTAATTTATTTATTTGTCAGAGAGAGAGGGAGAGAGAGCAAGCACAGGCAGACAGAGTGGCAGGCAGAGGCAGAGGGAGAAGCAGGCTCCCTGCTGAGCAAGGAGCCCAATGTGGGACTCGATCCCAGGGCGCTGGGATCATGACCTGAGCCCAAGGCAGCCGCTTAACCAACTGAGCCACCCAGGCGTCCCTGATTTAATAATTCTTTTTAAAATTCTTGTAAAGATTTTATTTATTTATTTATTTGGCAGAGACAGTGAGAGAAAGCATGCGCACAAGAAAGGGGAGCAGCGGGCAGAGCCCCTAAAATAAAAAACTGAATTAAAAAAAATTATTAGGGGCTCCTGGGTGGCTCAGTCGGTTCAGCAGCTGCCTTTGGCTCAGGTCATGATCCCAGGGTCCTGCAGTCAAGCCCCACAATAGGCTCCTTGCTTATTAGTGGGGAGCCTGCTTTTCCCTCTCTGCACTGCCTGGCGCTCCCCCTGCTTGTGCTCTCTTTCTCTGTCAAATAAATAAATAAAAAAAATCTTTTTAAAATTTTTAAAAAATAGTTCAGGGGCACCTGGGTGGCTCAGTAGGTTAAAGCCTCTGCCTTCAGCTCAGGTCATGATCCCAGGGTCCTGGAATCAAACTCCGCATCGGGCTCTCTGCTTGGCAGGGAGCCTGCTTCCCTTCCTCTCTCTCTGCCTGCCTCTCTGACTACTTGTGATCTCTGTCTGTCAAACAAATAAATAAAATCTTAAAAGAAAATAGTTAAAAATTTATTTTATTTTTTTAAAGATTTTATTTATTTGACAGACAGAGATCACAAGTAGGCAGAGAGGCAGGCAGAGAGAGAGAGAGAGAGAGAGAAGGAAGCAGGCTCCCTGCTAAGCAGAGAGCCCAATGCGGGGCTCGATCCCAGGACCCTAGGATCATGACCTGAGCCGAAGGCAGAGGCTTAACCCACTGAGCCACCCAGGCGCCCCCCAAAATTTTTTTTTAATTCCAGCATAATTACCACGCAGTGTTGTATTAGTTTCAGGTATACAAGGACTTTACTTATCAAATGTGAAGATACTTTTTTAAGTCTGGTGTCAGCCAGTTAGAGCACCTGATTGATGGAAGTCTTCTCTCTTGGATCTTTTCAAAGATGGCAAAAGAAAGACAAGTCTTCCTGTATTTTCTATTTCCATAGGATTCGCACATTTAGAACAATTCAGGGCAAAGGGAGAAATCCTTCTCCAGCTCTGGAAAGATTACTGTAAAGATCTCTGTTATCTGTTATTAAATAGTGTCTGGTTATTCCCGAGGCTCAAATGCTTGTCTCTAAATCGTGTTAAGTAACATCTTTACCTGTAGCTGTGACCCCAGTCACAGCCCTGTGGTGCTGGCAGTAAAGGATTGCATTGCGGGGTGTGGAGGGCACAGCCCTCACTGAGGACCAGAGACCCCGGGGGTGCTGAGAGCACAAGGTAAGCCTTGTACCCGACCCGCTATTTCTTTGGTGTCTGTAAATTCGAGTCCCCTCCCCCCTGCCCCAAGCCTCTTGTCTGCTTTGTCTCACTGGCCCCAGAGGCCTGAGCTGTAGCCTCAGCTTTGCCATTTGCCACCAACTGTATGCTTTCAGTATCATTTAATGGAATCTTTTCTCTCTCCTGAACAAATCTGTCCATGGTTTCCCACCGCTCTTTGAGCTCCACGCAGACATCTCGCCCCCGGCGCCTGCCCACAGTCACATCTCCTGCCCTCTTCTTTGACCTTCAATTTCTTTTTTTTTTTTTTTTTTTAAAGATTCTATTTATTCATTCATTTGACAGAGACACAAGCAGAGGGAGTGGGAGAGAGAGAAGCAGGCTTCGCCTGGAGCAGGGAGCCCAATGGGGGGCTGGATCCCGGGACCTGAGCCAAAGGCAGATGCCTAACAACTGAGCCACCCGGGTGCCCTCAAGCAGACAACTTGGCCACAGCTCTTGACCTTGAGCTAGAGGCACCCAGCTAAGCCCTGTAGGGTACAGAAGCCATGAGATAATATTTATTTTTTAAGCTACAATGTTTTGGGATCATTTGTTAGCAGCAAGAAGTAAGTGATACACCTTCCTTGATGCTTTCATAGCCGTAACCATTCTCCATGCCAGTATCCCTGGATTTATCATTTGTTTCTGACTCTGCACTTGAAATTGCTACGTGGATGTCTCATAAATGCCCCAAAGTCTTCGTGTTCAGGACCAGACTCACGCAGCCACTTGCAAGCTCCACAGCAGTGGCTCTGTGGCCTTCCCAGCTGCGTCCTCAGTGCCTGGACATAGCCAATCCTTGCCACACGTGGCTCCCATGAGCCTTCTGCATCAAATCTCTGCGTCCATGGTGTTCTCTATTGGTAAACATGGGACAGTCCTTTCAGTCACTCAAGCCAGAAATTGGGATTTATCCTGGATCCCCTCACTTTACCTCCTTCTCATATCTCGTCAACCTCCAAGTTCCATAGGGTTAATATCCTAAATATTTTTCAAATCTGCCTGTGTCTCTACTTCCACTGCTTGTCATCCAAGTCCTGGCCACCGTTGTCACCTGCCAAGGCCATAGCAATGGGCTGTTTCTCTCTCTCTCTTTTTTAAAGACTTTATTTATTTATTTGACACAGAGAGAGAACGCAAGCAGGGGAGCAGCAGGCAGAAGGAGACAGTAGCAGGCTCCCCGCTGAGCAGGGAGCCCAACGTGGGACCCCAGGATCATGACCTGAGCAGAAGGCAGGTTCATAACCAACTGAGCCATCCAGGTACCCCACAGGTTTCTCTTCATTCACATTTTTTCTTTTAAAGAAAAATTTTAAGTGTAATATAGAAATGTACACAAACCAAGAATGAAGTATATGATGAATTTCCACCAAGTGAGGACAGCCCTTGAGTTACCGGCTGACTCTGGTGCCCCCTTCTGGCCACTTTCCTCTCCCGTAATCACCATTTTAACTTCCAGCCCCAGCAGATAGCTTTGGTCTGGTTTTGAACTTCGTGTAAATGAAATCACTGAACAGCATTTTATCTTTTTAAAGATTTTATTTCTGGGGTGCTTGGGCGGCTCAGCGGGTTAAGGCCTCTGTCTTTGGCTCAGGTCATGATCCCAGGGTCCTGGGATCGAGTCCCGCATCGGGCTTTCTGCTTGGTGGGGAACCTGCTTCCTCCTCTCTCTGCCTACTTGTGATCCATGTCTGTCAAATAAATAAATAAATAAATAAACAAATAAACAAAATCTTAAAAAAAAAAAAAAAAGAAGACATACAAATGCTGGGGTGCCTGGGTGGCTCAGTGGGTTAAAGTCTCTGCCTTTGGCTCAGGTCATGATCTCAGGGTCCCGGGATCCAGCCCCGGCATCGGGCTCTCTGCTCAGCGGAGAGCCTGCCTCCCCACCCCTCTGCCTGCCTCTGCCTACTTGTGATCTCTGTCTGTCAAATAAATAAATAAATAAATAAATCTTTTAAAAAAAAAAAAGAATATTCTGTTACACACTTGTCTAGATAGTTTGCACCATTTCCCCTCTCACCATCTACAGACTCATATTGTGTAAATCTTGCGCTGGACCTAGGACCAGCCATCTCTCCAAGGGCCCTGATTCTTATCATTAGCCAATTTCCCCCCCACATTATAAAACATTCTGAAGGGGCGCCTGTGTAGTTCAGTCAGTTAAGCTTCTGACTCTTGATCTCAGCTCAGGTCTTGATCTCAGGGTCATAAGTTCAAGCCCTGCATTGGGCTCCATGCTGGCCGTGGAGGCTACTTAAAAAAAAAAAGAAATCTCAAAAATTGAATTTGTGAAAAGATGAGAGAAGTAAAAGCCAATGGAAGCCCTACATTTTTTTCTCCACACCCAGTGAAGTAAGAATATAAAAGATTCTGTGCGAGAGACCACAAGACATGTAGAGGGAGTCTGAGGGCTGGGGAGTGGGGGAGGGAGACTGCAGCAGGATGAGGGGCTGTAAATACCAGCCAAAAAGGCCACCAAAGGCAGGTGCCACTGCCCTTTGCTCCCATGAGGGGCCTTTGGTAAGGGTCCTCTGGTGCTGAGCCAGGCGGGATGCCTTCTGAGACCCCCATTCCCACCCGCCTCAGTGTCTTAGGCTTGTATGTGTGAACGTATCCTGAAACTGCTGAGACTGGGGGACACTTTAGGGATGAGATCATAGGAGGTGGCCGCACCAACGAAGGTATTTTGGGGTGATGACACTGTTCTGGTTTCCTAAAAATGCACCAATCTCTAAAGAAAAAGTAAATTTATTTCCACACCAAAGGAGCGAGCAGAGTGAGTCTTGAGCTCTCACTCTCCAGCCTAGTTTCACGAGCCCGTCCCCTCCCTGCCTGTACTGTCAGCTGTCTAGCTCCCAGATCAAGCCGGTGTCCTGGAAGTTGGGATGTGGGTGACCCAGGGACATTTCCAGCCTAACCCTATTACATTTGGCGGGGGGTGGGGGGGCACGGGGGTGGTTCTGGCCTTGGAGGGTTAGGGTTGGGGGAAGCTGAAGCCGCCGGCCTTGACGATCATGGAAGGAAGCCCTTGGTGTTGCTGCCTGGGAAGGAGCCTCGTGGCCTTCCTGACCCTGACTCCAGTGGGCCCTGCGCTCTCCCTCCCTGCTTCTCCCTTTAAAACCCCAGTCCCCTCTCCACAGACCAGACGGAGCTCAGCTCTCTCCCCGGCTGTCAGCAGTTACTGAATAAAGCTGTCCCTGCTTTGACTAATGTCTGGTGGTTTGGTTTTGGCCCAGCATGTTCCTTTCCCTCTGTATGTTTTTATCTTGAACAAGGTATGTGCCACAGAGGGGGCACGGCGGCAGCGGATGCTATACTCCCGTTTTAGAAACAAAATTCAGAACAGGTGAGTGTCGGGGGCCAGACGGGGCGCCGGGCCCTCAGGCAGGCAGCCTCAGTTTCCCTACGGCGGACGCCCACTCCAGGGCTCCCGGCTTTCCTCACCGCCCCGGCTGTCCCCGCGCACCATGCCCACAAGGCGGCGCCGCGAGAGCGCCGGGAAGCCGGAAGTTGAGATGGGGCAGCCGGACGGGAAACGCGGGCACACCGGCCAGGTGCGGGAGGCACAGGCGTTCACTTCCTCCCTCCGCGCGGCTGTCCCTCGGGGGCGCGGACGGGAGCGCGCAGGGCGGGGCGGAGCCCTGGACGGGCGCAAGGGACGGGCCGTCGGGCGCCAGCCAATCACCGTAGCTCGCGTGGGCGCATGGGCGGGGCGGGGCGGCGGCGTTGCCTGGGCGACGCGCTCCGGCGTCCGTGTTCCACACGCTAGGGCTGCAAGGTGCGGGGTGCTTGTGAGCGTCCCGCGGCGGGGAACGCTGGCTCGTGCGGCCTCCTGGCGTCAGGACACCGGGCCTCGGGCTTGCCGCTGGCCGCGGGGTCGCCCGCGCCCTGGTCTCCGTGGTCCTGGGCGTTCTTAGTTATTTTCTTCAAAAAAATTTGTATTCCTGGGGCCCCACCTATGTGATTTCCCCACCTATCCGCTCTCCTTTTCTTTTTCCGTGCTTAACGTTTGCTCTGTGTTTCCTCGATTATTCCTGTTTTTCCTTGGCCTCTCTCACGTTCCTTTATTTCCCCTTACCGCCTGTCCTCCCTAAGGCTGCAGAGAGGTCTGCATTGCCCCGTCTCCAGCCTGGCTGAACAGCCTTCATGACTACGTGCTCTCTTCCCTTTACTTTTTAAACATTTTTTTTCCCTTCTTGCTTCAGGTGATTCCTTTTTCTAGTTTTCATTATTCTGAGCGTTTTTGTGAGGCCGGAGTCAGTTCTCAGGCTAATCTCTGAAGGTAGATCCCATGATTTATTTACTGAAGGTGACCTCTTCTTAAGCTCAGTGAAGCCGCCAGATGCGGGAGTGTTTGCTGGTCCAAAGCTCAGATAAGCGTCTCCATCCATGATATAGCTATCCTCGTGACAGGTGAGTACGTCCCCAGTGCCCCAGGAGCTAGACAGCAGGTGTTTTCTGCTGGAGTTGTATGGAGTTCTTAAATTTTTTATTTGAATCATTAACATTTAAAAGTCGCAGTTTCACATCAATCTAATAATTCTTCTCTTTCTTCTTCTTCTTTGGCTTCTCTTGAAAAATTCTCAAGCTTTGGCAATATTGAGCCCCCAGCTGCCCCCTTTGAACAAAATATGATTTCTTGAGGGGCCTGCAGCCCCTCCCCTATGACCATCTTGCACCCAAGCCACCGGTCATTTGTGGTGCTGCTCGCTTGTTTGAGGCATTTAGGTTTTTGATCTCTGCTTTCCCTGGTGCCTTTCTGCAGTCTTTTAGGGACTGCAGTTCCCACACAGCAAATGTGAACACTCTTTCTCCTAGACCTGCCCAGTCCTAGAGCCAGCCCTAGAGGTGTTTCCTCTCATCTCCAAGAAGGGGCTAATGTCTCTCATATAGTAAGTGCTTAATACATATTTTCCAAACACTTAAATAAATGTTGAGACTTCATTTGGTCTAGCTTAGGTGATCTCCTGGTGGGATCCAAAGTGCTCGGCTTCCCCAGCATCCCTTTTGTCTGGTAGAGAAATGTTTGCCCATGTTGATTGAGAAACAGTCACAGACTGAGTTGTCAATCTTTTTTCACAGCCCCCATGACTTCTCAGTTTATAGCTCTCTGGCTTGACAGCAGTATTGACTTTGGCTACAACTTTGGACATCCCTCTTTGCCTTGAGGAGTAAAACGCCTGGAAATACTGACCAGACCCCAAGGCTAATATTTTTTGTTCATCAAAGTGACAGAAAGCTAGATCAGAGTTCAAAATGCTGCAGGGGCAAGTGAGGACCACGTACAGCTACGTGAGAACGGCCCCCAAATGTGAGGAATATGAGTCCGGGGTTGCCCAATGTTCTGGTTTTTCAAGAAAATCGATTTTATGAGAAACTTACTAATTGTTAAATGTTGGAAACTAAGTTTTAAAGAAATCGAATCCCTGTGAGCCCACATAGCACACCTGTAGGCCAGCACAGGGCCTGCCTTACGAGGTAAAATGGATGCGTGTCAGAGGACTCTGATGGCCGGAGGCCACGGTTATAGGGAGGTTCCTGGAATCTGACTCCAGAGCTGGCCCCGCTCTTCTCCTGACACCCATCTCCTGTGCCCTGCTCAAGGGGGGAGATGAGTTCTTCACCCTAGAAGTGAAGCAGTCTCTGATCCTCCATTTTGGAAGCCTTGGTTCTCAGGGTCCGAAGGGAAAGCCAAGACTGAGAGTTGGAGTCTGGGAGCTTGTGGATGGCTGGGTCAGACCCCATTACCCCTGTTACACTCCCCAGCCTGGAGATGGAGGTTGGGAGGGGAGGTCCAGAGGAATCAGTTTGGTCCAACATCATTTCAAGGTGTGAGGCATGGGGGTGAGGGTAGGTTCCCAGGCCTGTTTACTAAGGGAGTAAAGGGGCCTGTTCTGCTCTTTAAGGGAGACAGGGAGTAAGGGAGTTCTGCTCTGAGGGAGACAGAACTCCATGCCAGTCTTGGGGAGAGCCCAGAGGACCTGCTCACCGGCCCCGGGGCCTTAGGTGTAATCCAGGAACGTCTCCATGGAGACACCACAAGACCTTCAGAAGCCCTGTGTATCGAAGAGGACCATCGTGCTCTTCTCCCCAGGAGAGTGCCCTTCCTTCTGTGAGAACAGCTGCAGTGCTCTCTTTGAAACGTCAAATGTCAGAACCTTCCACAGAGTGTATTTCCCCGTTCTGGCATCCCTGCTTTGCTGGTTTCACAAGTGCATGCCAGGTAAAGGGATTGTGAGCGGGCAGGGAGGATTTAGGATTCACCTCCGGGCTGAGATCAGGTGCAGCCCCGCTCAGGACCCCAGACCCGGAACCCTCGAAGCCAGGAACCCTGTAGGGCTGCAGCTGCATGGGGAACGGGATCTGGGAGGGACTTCCTGTTGTCCCTAATCCCAGTCTCCACCCGGCTCCTGGCCCGCTGCAGGCTGTGGAGTCTCCCTTCCCGGGGGAGGGGGCCCCCCCCACCGCCCGAGGTGCCCCCTCCGCCTCCGCCTCGGTGAGAGGGGCGCCGGGGAGGGTGCCTGGATCTCGAGATCCTTGTGGGTGGTCAGCTGGCAGGAGGGGACGGGGTCAGAGGTGGAAGGCTCAGAGGTGGAAGGTGGGGAGAAAAGGGGGCCTGGACCCAGGTTCGGGAAGGGGAAGGATATGGTCCGTCCAGGCCCGTGAGGAGGATGGACTTGGTGGTGGTTGCAGTTTCGGGCTGCTCAGTTTCTGCATCCCAGGCACGGACGAGTCAGGTCGAGCACGGGGTGTGTGTGTCCGGGGCCCGGGAGACGGTGGGGCCTTGATTCTCCCGAGGAGCTGCCTGTGACAGGTGTGGCCACACCCAGCACCTGTTTATAGGGTCTCTGCAGTCCTTTCAGCTCCTGATGTCAGGAGAGACAGACGCCGAGTCAGCCCTGACTTTCCCTAACTGGGCTGCTCGGAGATGCAGAGTTCTTGCTTAAGTGACAAAGGGGACGATACAGAGTAGCATTCTGTTAAGCGAGGGGTCAAAAACCATCCTAGGGAGTGAGGTCACTGGAAGGCATCTGGAAGGTTTATTTCTGATTGGGACCACAGGTGTGTCTGGTCCTGCGTGGGGGGTTTTCACACTGCTTCAGAGGTGCCCAGGAGACGCTGGCTGACTTCTTCCTGTCCTTCAGGCTCCTGGCCAGAGCTGGCAGGGGTTGGCCAACGACTCAGCTGTGCTTCCTACCTCTGAGATAGAAATGTCTGCGGACGGCAGAGGCACCCGGGCTGCCCAGGACAAGGAGAGAGCCCTAGAGGTATGGACAGCGTGCTGGGTAAGGGATGCATGGCCTGGAAGGACCGGGAGCAGGAGGGGATTTTCAAGGCGAGGTGTCTAGACCAGTGGAAGAGTTAGGCTCACCGGGGTGCAGGGCTGGTGGATGGAGGTGATGGGAGGTGGAAACGGTGGTGGGAATTGACGGCTACCAAGCTTCTCTGCTTTGCCTGGTGAGTTCAGTTGTCACTTGGCCAAAGGCCATACGAAATAGCAAGGAGGCTGCATGGGGCATCCTCCTGGTGGTATTCCTCTCTGAACGGTGTCCAGAGCACGCAGGGAAGCCTCAGTTTACCCTCCCTTCTGCTTTGGACCCCATCTCCACTCTGTCTGGGTCTAAGCACCTAGTCCTTCATGTACCTGTTGCCCACGTGTGTAATTATAACCTGTGGTGGTGGGGGAGGGGGGGCGACCAGGGCCACTGGGCTTGGAATCAAAGGGACATGAGTCACCTGTGGCCAGGTATGTGACCTTGGGCAAGTCCCCTGCCTCTGGGAACCAGGTGTGTCATTTGTAAAACACCTATCATGTGCCTGCTGTTCCCACAGGCTGTTCCAGGTGGTTGGGAGGCTCTGAAGAGGTAATTAGTGTAACACAGAAAATAGAAACATCCACAGCAACTAGAACTTAGGTCAGAGAAACCTTTAACACCTCAACTAGCATTTCCAGGGGTTGTAGGTTCAAATACAAATGAAGTTCCTTGACTTGCGATGGGGTTACATCTCAATAAACCCATTGTAAGTATCAGAAGTTGAAAAAGCATTTAACATAGTAACCTTCTGAGCATCATGGCCTAATCTCCCTCCCTCAGACGTGCTCAAAACACGTAACATCGCCCATAGTCAGGCAGAATCGCCTCCCACAAAGCCTCTTCCATAATGAAGTGGTGAGTACGACCATACTGAAGGAGAAACACGGTTTGTGGGTCGTTTCCCCTCGTGACCGCGTGGCTGACTGGGAGCTGCGGCTCCTGCAGCCTCCGTCCCCAGGGACGATCGAGCTGCAGATCACTAGCCTAGCAGAAGATGCAAATTCAAAATCCAAAGTACGGTTTCTGTGGAATGGATGGATATCCCTTTTGTACCGTTGTCAAGTCGAAAACTGGTTAAGTTGAGCCATTGTAAGCCAGGGACCGTCTGTATTGGTTGTCCCATTTTCGTACCACAGAAGCACAAAGGAGCGCCTGCACTGTTTGCTTTCCCTTCCATGGTGTCTTTGTTGTTGTTGTTTTTAAAGATTTTATTTATTTATTTGATAGAGATTACAAGTAGGCAAGAGAGGCAGGCAGGGAGAGAGAGGAGGAAGCAGGCTCTCCGCGGAGCATAGAGCCTGATGTGGGGCTCGATCCCAGAACCCTGGGATCATGACCTGAGCCGAAAGCAGAGGCTTTAACCCACTGAGCCACCCAGGCGCCCCTCCACGGTGCCTTTGTAACACCCAGTGGGCCTCACGCGTCCCTGACGTTCTCTGCCGCTGTTGGAGTCCATCGCTCACACAGGAGAGGAGTAGTAATAATTATTGGCTCCACTCTGTGTTTAACCAGAATGTTCCAGAGTGCACAGCTCTTTCTCACGGGTTATCTGTGCATGAGGCAGAGCAGCTGAGTCTCGGAGGCTGCCTGGCCCAGGTGGCTCCCTGGCCTGAGGGTCTTTCTCTTTGAGACCCTAACGTAGACGGAGGTGGAGGTGGCACAGGGAGAAGCCTGGCCGGTCCCTGCGCTGCGGAGGCCAGTGAGGCCTCACTGGGGGCCTCCCAATGCAAAGGAAGTGACTTTCCCCAAACTCTCGAGGTTTGTGGGAAGGTGGTGCCTACTCGGGGCTGAGCAGCTAATGAGGGGCTGGCCTGGATGTGAGCCCTGGTTGCCTGACTCCAAAGGCTCTTCCTCCCCATCCCAGGGGCTGGAGCTGGGGCTGGTGTGAAGTGGGGGGACGCTGGAAGTGCCATTGCGGTGGGTGGCGCTGAAGGGGTGAGCTGGGAGGTTTTCCCTCTGTCGGACCCAGGTGGGCCCAGGCCTTGGCACAGTTAGTGGCACCCTTGGGCTTTTTTCTCCAAAGCCCAAAACTCCACATTGAGTCAGGCTGGAAATGGCCCAAGGCGACATGATACCTCCCTGTCATCTCTAAGAAATGGTGGCTCTGGCGTTGACTTGTGAGTCGACTACCCTTGAGTTCCGCTTCCTGCCAAGCCCTAATGGGCTCTCTGACCTTGGGCCGTTGTCTGACCTCTGAGCCTGGATCACAGTGTCCTGTGTCTGTGAAACAACCAGAATTTATTCCCTCAGTTGGAGAGGCCAGGATCGCAGTGTTGGCGGGGCTCCCTCCCCAGCCTCGAGGAGAAGGCTCCTTCTGCCTCTCAGGGTCTGGCGGCTCCAGGTGTCCTGCGGCTTCTGTCCCCCAGCTCTGCCTCCACATACATGTGGCTTTCTCTGTGTTTCCATGTCTTTTCCTCTTATCAGGACACCATTCATTGGATTTAGGGCCCAGTCTAAATGTGGGATGATTTCCTCTCAAGATCCTTAACTACTTACATCAGCGAAGACCTTTATTCCAAAAAAGGTCATGTTCTGGGGTTCCGAGTGACATGAGACGTTAGATCCACTGCACTCGGTTTCCTCAGTGTTAAATAGGAACAGGCCAGGCTGCTGTGGGAGGCACGAGGCTGGAACTGAGAAGAGGCATCTGCCCTCGCCCAACCTCGAGCCTGCCTTCCTTCCTTCGTTCCCTGGCTGCCGCAGCCTTGTGCCGGTAAACCAGAGATGTGCAGGTCCCCAGGGCCAGCAGAAGGAAGCAAGGGCCGCTCTTCAGGCTGTGCCTTGGATCTGGGTGTGTGGGGCCCCTGCCAGGACCCTCAGGTGCAGAGCTCAGCTGGGTCTCCTGTTCTCTGCCCAGGTGCTGATGGGGGCTGTCGTTCCTAGGTTCCGGGTCATGGGCATCCTTGTCCAGAAACGCTTTCTGAGTCAGAGGAGATGATGCCTTTGGGAGCCACTCGGGAGTCACCGCACATCAAGATGGAGCCAGAAGAGCCACACCCCGAGGGGGCATGGCAGGGGGATGGGGCTCCGGGAATGCCGAGCTGGGTGTCCCTAAGCCAGGGCTCTAAGGAGAAGGCGCTCTTCCTGCCTGGTGGAGGTGAGGAGAGGGATGGAGAAGGATGTGGAGAGAGGCTCTTTGTGGATGGCAGCTGTGGGGGGAGGTGGAGGCTCATAGCACAGGGGGGCAGGGCATGAGCTCTCCTGCCATGGAGATGCCCGGATGTCTGCCCACCTGCCCCTCAGAGGCCGCTCCTGCGCCGCCTCAGAGCCTGCTGACCCTCTTCTTGGGTCAGGTTGGGGTGGATTTGGAGGCAGCTGTGGTGTCCCCTGGGGTCCGCTCAGGGGCAGCATTGGGGCCCAGCAGGCTGAGGTGGCTGCCCTGAGGACCTCTCTGCTCTCTCAGCCCTCCCCTCCCCCCAGATCCCCGTTCTCACTTGCGAGGGGCGGACCAGAGACCGCCAGATGGCTGCAGCGCTGCTTACCGCCTGGTCCCAGGTCAGTGTCCCCGTTCAGGTGCACGGCTGGACGGAGAGCACAAGGACATGAAAGAGTGGCGTCTCAGATGGGGCCTCGTTGTCTGGATCTGGGGGCT
>PISX010005356.1:0-73905 GCA_004024625.1 Mellivora capensis | reverse complement strand
GGGGTGGCCACTTCTGAGGCCTGATGCCAGAGGTGGGGCCGTCCTGTCACCCCCTCCTTCCCCCCACCTCGGGCTTAAGCTTCTCACCATTCACCCGGGCCACTCTGTTCTCCCTGGTGAAAGACACGCGCTCCGTGCTGACCTGGGGACCACAAGCCACATGTGGCTGCTCAGCACCGGAAATGTGGTTGGAGTGCCTGAGCTGATACTTGCTTTCATTTTAACCGGTCAAGTTTGAATTGCCGTAGCCCCTCGTGGCGAGTGGCTGCTGTACCAGGCAGCGCTGGCCTTGGGCTTCTGGTGCTCGGTCCTTCTGAGGTGTTGGGCCGCTCTTCCCACCGTCCTGCTTCTCCTAAGCCCCACCTGGGGTGTATGTGTGGAGAGCTTGGCTGCCTATCAGGGCTTTCTGCCGGGGTATGGGGGGTCCTGGTGCCAGCTAATCTCTCCAGGCCCCCAGACCCTGAGCTGTCACATCTAGCCCGAGGGGCCTATTCTCTTCAGAGGGGCCTTGGGTCCCTCATTGTTTCTCATAGTAAATCAAGTCCCAGCACCCCAACTCCTCCATTTCAGACCCTGTTTTTGTTGGCAGAATTTAGGGGAGCTGCTGGCGCTCATTCCTTCATTGCCATTCAGTCATATGTCCTATCTGTCTGTCAGTACATACCAGGGGAGCACTTGCTAGTCTAGGGGGGCTGGGGGCTTGGTCGTTCCACCCTGACCTTGGTGGTGGGCTTCGGAGTCAGGACAGCTCACTCCTTTAATTATCTTGGCTTTGCTCACCGCCCATCTTATCACTCCTCACGGCCCAGAGCGGCAGGCCCAGAGCGGCAGGCCCAGGCAAGTCCCAGGAGATGAGAGGGAACTCAGCACCCATCTGCAGCCCCATGGCTAGCCAGCCTCACAAGTGCCCAAAACCCGGGGGCGGGTCCCACACATTCCTCTCTTCCCGCACGGTGTGGATTGGGGTGTGGAGGCTGGGCTGCTCTGCTCTCTGACTTGACCAGAAGCCCCAGGCCCTTGCCCCCAGGGACTTGGCCAGGGGACCTCTGGTCCCTGACTTCTAGGCAGTCGGCACCCCTGGCCTCTTCTCACAGGCCCTCCGCTTGGGCTTCAGTCCACCCACTGTCCCTCCCCCAGGAGCCCTTCTTGCCCCTGGTCTGGAGAGCTGCGGGCCTGGAGACATTGGTGGGCCCGAAGCTGGGGGCCTGTGTGACAAAGGGGATTATCAGCAGCTGACCTCACCTGGCCCCTCTCCTTTTGCTTCTGGGACTCATTCAGGGAAATGAGGTGGAGTCCACCTCAGCCCTGAGGAGAGTAAGTCAGGCAGTTCCCCTACGGTTCGCTGCCTACCAAGGGCTGGACTCCGGACCCCACTCGAGTTTTCAGCTTGTGTCTTTCTACTCCATGTTTGCAGAGCTGCCTCCCCATTTCTGCCTCTTTGTTTGGGGGGCGTTGTCTCCTGCTGTGTGGCCTGGGGGCTCCACAACTGAGCACAGCATCTTGTGTCTCTCTTTCAGCAGGATTTCCCTTCAGCAGACCTCTCTGGGGCTCCCAGGGACAGGGCAAGGGTGAGGCCTCGAGCTCGTGCCAGCAGATGGGAGACGACAAGGAGAAGACAGGTGTGTGCAGAGGTGACAGGTGGGCGGGTGCTGTGGCACGGGGCCGTGGGCTCCTTGCCATCACTCCTGGGTGCCCCTTCTCAGCGCGGGCTCTCTGTTGCCTGGGGTGCAGACCCATGCCAGGGACAGGGCTGCCGGCGTCCTGTCCTCTGCCGGGGTGGTGGCTTTTCCTTCCAGCATCCTCGCTCTTACCTTCCTTTCCTGAATTTCCCTGGGTCCCTCACGGAAGTCTCTCTGTCTTGCTGGAAACTCTTTCTCCAGGAGCCATTGAGGCGGGCAAGGAGGAGCCGACCCCATCCCTGGCAGTCCTGGGGGATTCGAAGGCTTCCAGAAGCAGGGTGGGGAGAGCCCCGGGGGACATCCTGCCGTGCGGGCAGCAAGCCGGCAGTGGCCAGAGCTCAGGGCCGGCCAGAGATGATGGGCAGCCGGGTCCCCTGCAGGAGAGGCCAGCAAAACCGGCACCACCCAACGCCAGCCTCGCAGAGAAAGCCAGAGAGGGGCGGATGGGTCCCCCCGAGAGCAGCGAGGAGGGCCTGGTCCCTGACGGTGACGCCGGCAAGAAGACGTACAAGTGCGAGCAGTGCGGCAAGGCCTTCAGTTGGCACTCGCACCTGGTGACCCACCGGCGCACGCACACGGGTGAGAAGCCCTACACCTGCACGGACTGCGGCAAGCGCTTCGGCCGCAGCTCACACCTCATCCAGCACCAGATCATCCACACGGGGGAGAAGCCCTATACCTGCCCCTCCTGCTGGAAGAGCTTCAGCCACCACTCGACGCTGATCCAGCACCAGCGCATCCACACAGGCGAGAAGCCCTACGTGTGCGACCGTTGCGCCAAGCGCTTCACCCGCCGCTCGGACCTGGTCACCCACCAGGGCACGCACACAGGCGCCAAGCCCCACAAGTGCCCCATCTGCAGCAAGTGCTTCACGCAGAGCTCGGCCCTGGTCACCCACCAGCGCACGCACACCGGGGTCAAGCCCTACCCGTGCCCCGAGTGCGGCAAGTGCTTCAGCCAGCGCTCCAACCTCATCGCGCACAACCGCACGCACACGGGCGAGAAGCCCTACCACTGCCTCGACTGCGGCAAGAGCTTCAGCCACAGCTCCCACCTCACTGCCCACCAGCGCACCCACCGCGGCGTCCGGCCCTACTCCTGCCCCCTCTGTGGCAAGAGCTTCAGCCGCCGCTCCAACCTGCACCGGCACGA
This sequence comes from Mellivora capensis, assembly GCA_004024625.1. Lineage (NCBI taxonomy): Eukaryota > Metazoa > Chordata > Mammalia > Carnivora > Mustelidae > Mellivora > Mellivora capensis. The sequence goes on along the minus strand of PISX010005356.1, from coordinate 71,073 downwards.
GAAGATCCACACGACAGGGCCCAAGGCCCTGGCCATGCTGATGCTGGGAGCGGCGGGGGCTCTGGCCGCACCCCCGCCTGCTCCCACTTAGGAGGGGGAGGGGAGAGGGGAATGCGCGAGGGCAGCGTGAGAGGGGTTGTGGGAAGGGAGTGGGGGGTGCTGGCATGGGGCGGGGCATGGCAACACAGGAGCTAGGGCGAGGCACCGGCACGCTGGCTACGAATTAAAGGCCTTGGAATTCCACCCACCGCTTGTGCTCCGTCTCGTGGGGCCCTGGTGGTGAACGTGGCTGAGGCATCCCTGAGTCATTGTCATGGGGGCTTGGGTACTCTTCTTCCTGGCCTTGACCTGACTTGGGGCCAGTCCAGAGCACCCGGAACCAAAGTCAATGAGCAAAGGCTTCTGGGCACAGAGAGGTTTCCAGACCTGAAGCCAGCCAGCCAGTTGTGAGACCGTGGATCTGCATGGAGGGGTGGTCTGCTGCTGTTGCTGCCATCACTCTTGTCTCGGGGGCATGGCCCACTGAGCCCAGCACCCTCTCTTGGCTCTTCCGTTTGGGAGCTGGAGCAGACCTGAGCCAGCTGGGAACTCATGCTCCATGTCTGCTGCCCTCCCTGTCTCTTCAGGCACTGGACGCCTGTTTTGTGACTGGACATTTTCCACGCATTTTCACTGGGGCCCAGCTCTAATCCAGTGAGGATTCCTCCCTTTGCCAGGGACCACTGTCCCTCCTTGGTGCCTTCTGAGGCTGCTGCCAGCTCTCTTTGCTACTTTTCACCTCCTTGGCCTCTTTGTACATGTCCTTTATAATTTGCCCTACCTACCCCTGTCTGGCTCTTTTACTCTTGGCCTTCTGCTTTTTGATCTCTGTACTTCTGTTTCCTCTTCTCTTCCCCCCCGCCCCTTTATTTCCCCTGGGGAGGAATGGGCTCAGCCTGCTTATTATCCAAGATTTGCAGTTTGGCTCCCAAGATGACATTTGGTTCTGACACCGACTGACCTCGAGGACATCCATATGTGGGAGGCCATTGAGACTCCACCTGCCTGCCTGGGTCATGGGCCTGGCAGGGTGGCTGCAGCCCTAGCTGGCTCCCGGCTCCCAAGGGAGCTCGAGCAGCAGAGGGGACTGACGATAGTCATAACTGCTAGTTGAGGGGCCAAGTGCCATGTGTTTATCGCTTTTAGTCTCCACAACTCTGAGCAGTGGACTCTGTCCTAGTCTTATAGATGAGGAAACAGCCGAAAGAGAGCTCCAGTAACTTAGCCAACAACCAGAGAGCTGCAAGCTGGGGTTTAGTCCAGGGATTTCATTGTGTAAAGAATACCCCCGTTTCCACGCAACAACTACCGGCTGTCTAGTGCGTGTTTTGAGGTGGGGTGGTCCAAAAAGGGTAAGACAGATTGTTGATTCGACCTTCAGGGGTGCTGGACTCAGCCGAAGATGGCAAGTTGGAGAGCAGATCATCAGCCAGATGCCAGGAAGCTGCTGATTAGTGGGAACCCTCGCAGAACTTGGTTGTGCCTGGGAGGTCTCAGTGGGATCTAGGACTGGGTCGCTGGCTGGACTGGTTGAATTAGATGGCTTTTCTTGAAGACATGAGAAAGAAAGCTGTTTCCTCCCTTCAGCTTGTCTTCATGGCTCTCTGGTCACTCAGAAATGGAATTTCTCAGCTTGGCTCATTGCAAGGGGCTGAGGGGGGCTTGTTCACCTAAAGCAGGAATGCTGCTTCCAGAAACTTGTTTTCTGATGAAAAGAGGCAGAAAGGACACTTATTAACTTGGTACTAGCTTATTTGCACAGTATGCATTTGCTTCCTTGGGATTTTTTTTTTTTTAAGATTTTATTTATTTATTTGATAGAGAGATCACAAGTAGGCAGAGAGGCAGACAGAGAGAGGGAGGAAGCAGGCTCCCTGTTGAGCAGAGAGCCCGATGCAGGGTTAGGGATGCAGGGCTCGATCCCAGGACCCTGGGATCATGACCTGAGCCGAAGGGAGAGGCTTAACACACTGAGCCACCCAGGTGCCCCGCTTCCTTGGGCTTTTATGGCCAGGACTTGAACCACTCAGGTCTGTGGAGTGAGCCAAGAGGATCGTTTAAAGACTCCACTCTAGCCTCTGAGGAACTCAGAGACCTGGAGAAACCGTTTCCCCTTTTCATAGCACCGTCGAGAGGAACGTGATTCCAAGGGCCCGGTGGGTCTCAGTCCACATCTCCCTAGAGACCCACTCAGAGGCCACCATTCTGGGATAGAGCTGGAGAGAACATTTTATGAATGGAACTTGGCAATTTAGGAAACATTTGGCAAGATCCATTAAGACAGCGGAGGTAGTGGAGATGTCGTGGAAGGACCTAGAGTGTGAGGCTGAAGGGTGTTCGTGGGTTGGTGGGTGATGGAGAGGTGGCTGACTTCTGGGTGGACGCCAGGGAAGGGTCTTGGTGTCGCTGGCCTGCTTCTTCCCGGCTTCTGCTCACACCGGACCTCCCAGCATCCATCGGCCTTGGAAGGCCCCACCTGGCTGCTCACGTTTCACCTAAGTCTTCGCAGTCAGAGGGAGGGCGAGGGCAAGGGAGGAGGCGCAGAATATTCCCCGCGGGCTGCCCACCCGCTCCTGTGCGGCCCAAGGCACCGCCCGGGTCCTTGCTGCAGGGGCGAGGGCCCAGCTGGTCCTGCTGCCCTCCCCGGCCCGGGGGCGTCTCCCGCACTGGGGTGACTCCGCGGGGAAGCCAGGCGGTGACGCTGGAGAGGAGCTCGTAAGACGACCATCCTCCCTGACCGGCCTCGCAGGGAGGAGGATGGTTTTCCGGGAGGCCCCGCCCCACCAGCTAGACCCTTAGCCAATCAGGGGGCGGAGCGGGAAGGGGGCGGGGTCCAGCAGAACCGTCCGGTCACGACCTTTTTTCTCTCCATCACTCCCCGAGCTGCACGGTTGCCCGGCAACATCCGAAAATCTCCGCTTTGACGCTTTGCGTTTTCCCTTCTGCCCGGTGGCAGCTGGCGAAGGGACCCATGACGCGGGGCGGACTCCTGACTTCGCCAACCCCCTCGTCTTCTCAGCCGGCCCTGGGCCTACCACCGAGATGCCGAGCCTCCTGCGGTCCTAGAGGGGACTCGGGCGCGGGGCGGGGGTAGGGGGGCCGCGGCCGGAGCCGCTTCCGGTTTCGAGCTTCCAGCCCCGGCATCCGGTTGCTGGCTGGGAACCCGGGGAGTCGGGTCCCCGCAGCCCTCTGTGGCCGCTGCGCTGGAGCTTGGCGGGCGCGCGGACATCTCCCGCCGGCGTTCTAGCACCTTCCGAGCCGCGGAGCAGGGCCCGGCAGTGTGCTGGGGAGAGCCGGGAGGGAGACCGCGGTCCCGTTGGAGGGGTGAGGAGCTGGGGAAACGGAGGTGGCCAGTGCGAGGGGAGTGGGGGTGGCCCTGGGGGCGTGCGGAGGCAGGTGAAGGGCGGCGGAACGTGAAGTGGGGCTTTACTGCGTTCACTCATTCGTTTATCAAATGAATGCCTGCCTTCCAGGTTCTTTGCCAAACGTTCAGGAATACGCGATGACCAAGCCAGACGAGGTCCTTGCCCTAGGGGCTTCCGGTCCGGGGAGGGAGACTGATAAGCAGATAAGTGACAAACCTTGTTTTTAAGTAGAGACAAACACCAGAAAGGAAGGAACGGGTGAAGCGATGGAGGGTAATAGGAACGGACCGTCAGAGCGGGCCGCTTCGAGGCGGGAACATTTCAGCTGCGACTTGGAGAATGACAAAAAGCTGTTTGACAAGGATTTGGGGGCAGAACCTTCCAAGCAAGGGGAGCAGAGTGAATAAAGGCCCTGCCATGAGGAAGAGATTGATGTACCAGGAGCTGAAATGACACCTCTGGTGGGAGGGAAGGTGAGAGGTGCCTGCAGTAGGCCGGCAGGGGCTCGGAAGATGCTAGAAGGTGAGACTTGCCAGGGGCTGTGGTCTGAGGTTTCTCCTTGGTATAGGGCAGAGGGTGGAGAAAGGGAGATATGAAGATGATCCAACCTTCCTCATCTTCGTGATCCTTTGCCAGCCTGTGATTTGTGGCCGGTCAGGCTTTCTTGCCTGGGTGCAGCACTCCGTGGCCTGCACCTCTGTCACCTCCTAGAGGACCCCAGTTTTTCTGTTTTCAGCTAAGAAAGTTCCAGGTCAGTCATGAAGATTAATACTACCATCAAACCAGCCCCTGACCAGAACAAGTTGGGCTCAGATGTTCAGGGGAAAGTGCCTGGAGGGCCTAAATCCCACCACCTTTCCTATACTGTATGCTCCTGTGGGCATGCCCCTGTGACAGGTTCCTGGCGATGCCTCACTCCCTGGGACTAAGCACTCACTACTAAGCTCTTCCTGTATGTAAGATTTAGTGCTGGGCCCGTTTACGTAATCCTTTTTTTTTTTTTTTTTTTTTAAGATTTTATTTATTTATTTGACAGACAGAGATCACAAGTAGGCAAGAGAGGCAGGCAGGGAGAGAGAGGAGGAAGCAGGCTCTCCGCGGAGCAGAGAGCCCGATGCGGGGCTCGATCCCAGGATCCTGGGATCATGACCTGAGCCGAAAGCAGAGGCTTTGACCCACTGAGCCACCCAGGCGCCCCTCGTTTACGTAATCCTTATAGCAACCCTGTGAGGCAGTGAATCAGGATTCAGTTCCACTACAAATAATAGAGAGGTAGGCAGCTTGTGGTGGAACTGGTGTGGCAGCCTGAACCCACAAAGTCAACAGGGACCCTGGCTCTTCCTAGCCTGCTGCTGCACCACCATTCAAATGCTATCTCATAATCCCAAAACAAGGAGTAGGATTTTCATACACGCTGGTTTTTTTTTTTAAATGTTAACCAAATGGGAATACTACGTACAATTTTATCTTAATAAATCTGAAGTTGTAGATGAAAGGGATGATTTCCTAGAAAAGTGAAACTACCAAAGTGTAGTCAGGATGACAAGGAAATTCTGAATATCTAATATCCCATGAGAGAAATTATAAAAATAATTACTTTTATGTTGTTGTTGTTTTTTTTTTAAGATTTTATTTATTTATTTGATAGAGAGAGACACAGCGAGAGAGGGAACACAAGCAGAGGGTGTGGGAGAGGGAGAAGCAGGCTTCCCACCAAGCAGGGAGCCCAATGTGGGGCTCAATCCCAGGACCCTGGGATCATGACCTGAGCTGAAGGCAGACACTTAACGACTGAGCCACCCAGGAGCCCCTATGCTCTATATTTTAAAGCTTATTTATTTAAGAGAGAGAGAGCGAGCACAAGTGGAAGGGGCAGAAGGAGACAGAGAATCCCAAGCAGACTCCATGCCAAGCGTGGAGACTGATGGTATGCTGATTTCACAATGCTGTGATCAGGACCAGAGCCAAAACCAAGAATTGGTCGCTCAACTGACTGAGCCCATGCAGGTGCCCCTTATGTTTTTTTTTTTTTTGCTTTGTTTTATTTTTTAAAAATCGCATTTATTCATTTGAGAGAGAGCACAGTGTCGGGGGTAAGGACAGAGTGAGGGGGAGAAGTAGACTTCCTGCTTATCTGGGAGGCTGACTCAGGGCTCCATCCAAGGATTCTGGGATCATGACCTGAGCCAAAGGCAAAGGCCCAACCCACTGAGCCACCCAGGCACCACTGTATTCTATTTTTAATGAAAAAAAACTCTTACTAGGCAGTAATCTCATTAGGGTATACACTCTGGTTGTAATAGAGTTTCAATACAGCAGAAGTTTAAACATGGTATCTATTTCTTTCTCACGTCACTGCCTGGGTATAAAGCCAGGCCTAGTTCAGTGGTTCCACAATCATCAGGAATCCAGGCACTTTCTGTCTTACTGCTTCGATACCTCTGGGTATTACTTAAGTCTGCATGGTCCACACCACTATGTCCAAATTCCTATTAGCACCTGGGAAAAAGAGAATAGGAAGACAGGACCCATCCGTTTCTAGTAAAATACATACATCACGTTTGCTCACATCTCATCACCTTCAATTTAATTACATGACCATGCTTAGCTGCAGGAGAGGCTGGGGGATCCATATTCTTTTTTTTTTAATTTCTTTTTTTCTTTTTAAGACTATTTGAGAGAAAAAACAAGCTGGGGTAGGGAGGGGGAGAGGGAGAAGCAGACTCCCTGCTGAACCCCTACATGGGGCTTGATCCCAGGACCCCCGAGATCATGACCTGAGCCAAAGGCAGACAGTTTAACCAACTAAGCCACCCAAGCACCCCTACTCCTTATTCTGAATGGCTATATGCCCGTTGAAAAATTCTTACTATAGGAGAAAAGTGATATTAGGGAACAGCTATTAGTTCTTTTGCTGCAAATGAGAATAAATGCTCCTTAATATGAGCATGGATAGGGGTGCCTGGGTGGCTCAGTGGGTTAAAGCCTCTGCCTTCGGCTCAGGTCATGATCCCAGGGTCCTGGGATTGAGCACCACGTCGGGCTCTCTGCTCGGCAGGGAGCCTGCTTCCTCTTCTCTCTCCACCTGCCTCTCTGCCTACTTGTGATAAACAAATAAATAAAATCTTTAAAAAAGTTTAAAAAACATGAGCATGGATATATATCAGAGACACGATGGGTAATTGTAAATCATTAAAAGTATTTTCATGAAGCAAGACAGTGATGCCTGTTGTCCTCAATTTTTTACACTGTTTTTAGAGAATTCTGTACTAAGAAAATAATGAGTATAAATTCTGGAAATGAATATAAGTTTTCCAGAAAGAAAAATTATACTTTTTCATTATTTATAGATTATATTTTCTAGCTAGAAAAATAAGTACTTTCAGGAAAGAAAGAAAGAAAGAAAGATAGAAAGAAAGAAAAGTGCTGTTGGGTGGTCAGTTTCCATGTAATTTAATGCAAATAACTTGTCATTTGCTGGAACTGGCCAGTAAATATATGGTAAGTGTGCCAGTTATTAATTTATTATTTCTCAGCCCACAATACACACATTTTTCCCGCTTTGTGGTACTAGAGCCTTTCTCCTTTGCCAGCCAACTTGATGTTAGCCTTTGCCAATAGAGGGCGACAGAAGAACGCTGTAAGTCCACACCTGGTTAAAAAGGGACTTTCAAGTTCCTTTTTTTCAGTGCAGTTTTCCAGGGGACCAGCAGAGGGAGCCTAGGAGCATCCACTTCAGCAGTGGTCCCGGAACCGTCTTGACTCACGCCCTCCAGCAAATTGTTAAAGCAGATGCTGGAAGTTGGGTGTTTGTATAAATGACTTGCAAACACAGGAAACTGGAAATCGTCTAAATGACCCAGAGTAAGGAACTATAAATAAAATTTGGGGGACGCCTGGTTGACTCAGTTAAGCATCTGCATTTGGCTCAGGTCATGATCCTAGGCTCTTGGGCACGAGTCCTAAATTGGGCTCCTTGCTCAGCCGGGAGCCCGGTTCTCTCTCTCTCTTCCTGCCACTCTGCCTGCCTGTGCTCTCTCTCTCTCTGACAAGTAATAAAGCTTTCCAAAAAAATAAAAGAAAATTTAGAACTTTCATACTATGGAATACTATGCAGCCTGCAAAACAGTTGCATTTTATTTGTACATGGTGATACAGAAAGATATCATTTTTATTTTTTTAAGATTTTTTTAAAATTTAGGGATGCCTGGGTGGCTCAGTTGATTAAGCGGCTGCCTTCGGCTCAGGTCATGATCCCAGCATCCTGGGATCCAGTCCTACATCTGGCTCCTTGCTTGGCAGGGAGCCTGCTTCTCCCTCTGTCTCTGCCTGCCACTCTGTCTGCCTGTGCTTGCTTGCTCACTCTCCCTCTCTCTCTCTGACAAATAAATAAATAATCTAAAAAAAGATTTTTTAAAATTTATTTATTTGACAGAGATCACAAGTAGGCAGAGAGGCAGGCAGAGAGAGAGGAAGGGAAGCAGGCTCCCTGCTGAGCAGAGAGCCCGATGTGGGGCTCAATTCCAGGACCCCGGGATCAAGACCTGAGCCGAAGGCAGAGGCTTTAACCCACTGAGCCACCCAGGCACCCCTCATTTTTATTTTTTTAAATGTTTTATTTATTGGGGGCTCCTGGGTGGCTCAGATGGTTAGCGTCTGCCTTCAGCTCAGGTCATGAGCCCGGGGTCCTGGAATTGAGCCCTGCATTGGGCTTCCTGCTCAGTGGGGACCCTGCTTCTCCCTCTTCCTCTACTGCTCCCCTTGCAGTAAATTTAAAAAAAAAAAAAACACAACAAAACATTTTATTTATTTATTTGGCAAAGAGAGCATAAGCAGGGGGAGTGGCAGGCAGAGGGAGAAGCAGACTCCCCGCTGTGCGGATAGCCCAACATAGGGCTCAATTCCAGGACTCTGGGATCATGATCTGACTGAAGGCAGACCCAGGAGCCCTAGAGATATCCTTGATAGACTTTTGAGTCAACAAAACATTACTTACCATAGAATTATTCCAAAATTACATTAGAAATATTCATAGAGGTAGAAGTGTAAAGACAGGCTAAATTAATAATGCTTACTTCTGAATGGCCTTAATAGGAATATATTTTTACCTCCAGTTATTTTTGCCTTCAGTTAGTCAGCAATTACTATGCCAGGCACAAATCCAGATACTAGGAGTAGGGCAGTGAGAACGCTGACCTCACGGAGTTTATAGCCCAGTATTGGGGGACAAATATTACACAAGTATGTCAGGTAGTGATAAAAGAGAAAAATAAGGTAGGGCAGAAGCATGGCGGGAGGCTGTTCACATAGGCTTAGGGAAAGCCAGTTGGAGGGAGCGACATTTGAGCAGATCCGAGGGTGCTAGTTTTGTGGATACAGATAGCTTTATAATTTTCCGTACTTAATTTTTTCTACACTAGGCATGCAGTACTTGCATAATCAAATCAAAAGACAGCGCTTTATATTTCAGGAAATATGTATTTCCTGAAATACAGACTATATATATATATATATATATATATAAAATCTCCTTATATATTTCTCTATATAGATAGATATAAATAAGATAGCCTTTTGTGGAAATACAGCCTTAGATCTCCAGGTAGAGAAGTAAGAGTGTGGGAGCAGGTACAAATGCATGGGAAGGAGAACCCAGAGCTCCCCCACCGCCCCGCAGACGAAGCTGCCGGTGGGAGACCGGGGGGCTCCCCGGGATCAGGGTGACCGCGTGCGGCGTACTGCCACAACACCCCCGCCGAGGCTCGGGTGCGAAGATCGCCGCAGGAGGCTCCGCGTCCCTCGCGGGACTGCATTTCCCAAGAAGCTCCACGCCCCGCTAGGCGCGGCTAACGACTTCGACGAGGACGGGACCCAAGAGGCTGGAGAGGAGTACCCCGGAGCCGAGCCGCGCGCATTCAACTCGTGGCTGGGCCAGATGCCGTCTCGGCCCACCAGACCAGCCATGGCTTTCCCTTTTAGCCTTTCACCGACCGGGGGAGGGTCGAGAAATGTGAAAAAACGAGTTTAGAAGCTGACCTCCGCTCGGGGACATAGGTGGGCGCTGCAGCCTCCTGATTGGTCAACTCTGGGAATTCTCCCCGTTCATTGGCTATCCGTTAGGAAGAAGGCGGACTCAATGGGCGAAGGGCTTTCTGGGGCGTGTAGTTCGAGTGGTTCTTGCGGTGTATGCGCTGTGTCGCTTCCCGGCGAGCCCCGCGCGAACTTCCGGCGCAAGAACCTGGCGACGGAACTAGGAACCCCTGGGCAGCTGTGGGCGGTGTGTAGCCCGGGGGCGGGACCGGCGACGCGGGCTGCGGAGCTCCGAGGTCGAGCGCGGGGCTCCGGGCGGCAGGGGCCGGCGCCCCGAGACAGAGGCCAAAGGGGGCGCGCGCTGCTAGGAAGTGCCGGGGGTGGGGTCGCCTGCGCTCGCCTTGCCCGCCCGTCGCCTCTCAGCTGCGCGCTGGCGAGGTTGCTGGGGTCGGAGCGCCGGGCTCCGGCCGGTCCGCGTTCCCGCCCGCCGCGTCCTGCCGAGCGACCCTGGTGAGTCCCGGGCCCTCTCCGAGCGGAGCCTTCTCCTCGGTCACTGGAGGATGAGAATGGAGCGCGTACTTTTCAGGGGTGTTGTGAGGAGTAGAAGAATAAAGTAAATAAAGTGCTTAGTGTATAGTAGAGAAGGACTGGAAACAAGCTGGGTGCCTCACTTGGGTAAGAACCTGGAGCGCATTCACACCTTGGAATCTCCCAGAGCGGCTAATGAAAGCATTGTTAGGTGGAAAAGCAAGATACAAAATAGTACGTGCAGTAAGACATCATTTATGTAAGCACACAAAACCACTTGGTTTTCCCCGTTCCTATGGATACATTTCCAGTAAATGGACAGGGAAAAGTCCAGGAAGTCACATGTCATACTGTTAATGGGGTGGGGGGGAGGTGTGCAACTGCCTTTGGCAGGAAGCTTCTATTTTATGTTTCTGTGTTGTTTAAGTCCCCCACTTTTTATTATAACGCTCTGTGTCACTTTGTTTTTGTTGAAACAAAAGAGCAATTGAGGAAAATGTCAAAATATATACTTTTCAGGGCTATTGTAAGGAGTATCTATAGAAGGTTTAAATATGTGTCATTCATTCGTATGTACCTGTGGATAAATGGCTTAGCCTGGTTTGCCAACACCCCAGGGCCAAGATGTTTTGGAATTCAGAAGTTTTCAGATTTGAGGAAGGTAATCTAGCACACATGGTATATCAAGCAACCCCACCAGAGCAGCAATACTCAGTCATCCAATGTGTTAATTCCATTTTTTACTGAAGTGTAATACACATACAGAAACACATGGCAAGTACAACTTGGTGAATATTTACAAGCTGAAGAGATACATAAATATTTTTGCTGTAAAATATACAAACATTTACCTTGAGGGAGATAAGTGGAGATTATGAATGTGGTCACATCAGTAGGCCAGGTAGTGAAAACTTGGGAGTTTTGGATTTCAAAGCCGAGGATAAGGGGCTGTAGACATGTGTTGGTAACACAGAGAGTCACATGAGCAAGGCCTAAAGAAGACTTCAGAGCCAGGAGAGGACAGGAGCAGGCTGGCTGGTGTTTGCTCATGTATTCCCCCCCCGGCCCCCGCCTTTTGCTCTTTTCCCAGGAGTACCTGTCCAGATGCCCACCCGGCTGCCACAGGGGATCCCTCTGGGAGACTGAAGGGCAGGCTCCCAGGCCCAGGTTGAGGCCAACCAGTCCTGAGCTTTAGACCAGGGGAATGGCAGCACCCCCAGAGCCTCAGGATGAGGCCCCTGGGGAAGGAGAGGGGCTGCTGATCGTGAAGGTGGAAGATTCTTCCTGGGAGCAGGACTCTGCCCAGCAAGAAGATAGCAGGGATGCCGAGGCCTGTCGCCAGCGCTTTCGGCACTTTTGCTATAGGGATGTGGGCGGGCCCCATGAGGCCTTCAGCCAGCTCTGGGAGCTCTGCTGCCGCTGGCTGCGGCCAGAGCTGCACACCAAGGAGCAGATCCTGGAGCTGCTGGTGCTGGAGCAGTTCCTGAGCGTGCTGCCCGGAGGTGTCCAGGGCTGGGTCCGAGAGCGGTGTCCAGGGAGTGGAGAGGAGGCCGTTGCCTTGGTGGAGGTCCTGCAGAAGCAGCCAGTGAAAGCATGGCCACAGGTAAGGGGCCCCTCTGTACCTGGATGGCACCTGGCTATAGAGCGGTGCCCATCTCCGTAGAAACAAGTCCTCCAGGGGTGGTGGTGATGCAGAGCCAGAGGAAGCAGCAACAGGAGCATGTCATACAGGTGCTGCCTTTCTGAAAGACACTGTCCAAATGAATCTGGTTTCTTTTTGGTGGCTTTGGAGGGTGGTCCCAGTAGGACCAAATTGGGCATGCTCCAGGAGGGCGGTTTGAGCTCCACGCTGGTTCTACAAATACATTTTTTTAAGTGTTCTGCTGTAGTCCAGGCCCCGGGGATATAGGCGTGTGTAATGAGAGCAGCATAGTGGGTATGAGAGGTAGCTGTCGTGTGAGCCCTGCTCTCTGAGGCGTGCTGGATTCTTGGGGAAGGTGCTAATGAGTGGCTGGGGTGTGGTGCTCCACCCTGGGTGTGGAGGTCTACCCCCACACCCCCGTACTCAGGGGCTCTGTGATTTGGCCTTGGGGAGCTCTTCTTGCCTCGTGCTTGATTGGGCACACAGCACTGCCTGGTGTCACCTTCTCCCCTGGAGTTTTCTGGGACCCCATGCAGATCTCCTTCCCCACGTCCTGAGGGACGTGTTCTGTGTCTCCTTCCCAGGGATTAAGCTCTGTCTCCCCCGTCCGGTCTCGGTGCTGATGAACATGTTGTGATCCCCGCACAGGAAGTGCCCTCAGAGGAGCTGGAACCCGAGGCTACGGTCCAGGGACCCCAGGCCAGGGGGCTTCCCATGAAGGTGGGGGCACGAAGCTGGCCACCTGCACCTTGGGAGCAGCACAGCTATGGTGGTAAGTAAGCTTGTAGGCCCCAGATTGCTGGGCAGGGGCCTGGCTCCTCCCCGAGCCTTGCGCTGAGGGTAGCAGGAAGGGTATTTCTGTTCCAGAAAGCCTAGGGATGCGTGTGCATGTACACGTGTGAGATCTCACTCCTGGCCCGGGCTGGCGTCTGTGAGCCTCTGTTCTTCTTCAGCCCAGCTTCCCGCTCTTAAAGAAGGGAGAACCAGAGAGACAGCTGACACCGGCTTTGCCTCTGAGGCCCACGTGAGTTACCCGTCCATTTGTCCCCTCTGAGGCCCTCGGTGCCATCTTGAGTCCCTAAAATGGACCTTGTCTTTTCATCAAGGCCTCTCCCGGCTATCCTGGCTCTGCTTGGACCCATCCTGTCCCCCATCCCCAGGGGTGCTCCAGAGTGGCAGTTTTGAGCCAGGTGGTTTGTTTTTGTTTCTGTTTTTGACCTCATTCTAGGGACCTGTGACATTTGGAGACATTCCCTTCTATTTCTCCCGGGAAGAATGGGGCTCTCTGGACCCTGCTCAGAGGGAACTCTTTTGGGACATAAAGCGAGAGAACTCCCAGAATGTTGCCCTAGGTAAGCAGTGGGTGCAGACTGGATCCTTGGGGTCCTTGGCTCCTCTGAACTGGAAGCAGCAGCCGTCGGCGGGGGGGGGGGGGTCCCGGTGACAGAGGGTGGGGGCAGGCAGGCCATACACCCGCGCATGTTCCTGTTGGAATCCTCAGTCTTCCCACCTCCTCCTTAGCTGGCTGGAAAGTGGCTTTCGCTGGGTCTTTTCAAGAGCCCAGGGTGATTTTCCCTTCGTGTCAGTGTTCATTTTTCTTGGCCTGTGAATGTGTGTTTCCATATGATGGGTGCTCGCCCCGTGTCAGCACTGTGCTGAGCTCTCATGTGGGCATTTTCCTGTGATTCTTACCACCTGCTGCACAGAAGTGTGGTCCTGGGTCACAGACAAGGGATCTCAGGTCAATGGACACTGAAGAGACTGAGCTGGGACTGTCCTTACGACAGCCCGCAAAGAGGGGCTGACGATAGGAGCACCGAGCGTCCATGTGCCAAGGCCTGGGCCCTGCTGCTCAGAGGCCACCCTCCTGGAGCTCCTGTCCCTGATAGAGCCTTTCTGAGCCCTGTTTGGGGGATATCTCGTGGAATCCGCATGACCCAGCAGGCGGGCTAGGATCATTCTCTGTCCAAATCTGTTGTTGAGTTTAGGGGACAAGAGCTTGTGGAATGTGAGCAGCCACTTAGGCTGAATCCATGTGGCTTCTCAGTTTCTGGTAAATACAGAGGGTTTGGGTAATTTACAAATTACCTGAATTTACTGTTTCAGCGCTTGAATAGCCAAGATTCAGAGCGTGGGACGTGAGTGCCACTGTGGATATGCCTGTGGAAGGCGGGGCGTGTGATTCGTAGGCATCTCTGCAGGCAGGATCGGCCCAACTGGATCCCCTTGCCTCTGCCTCAGAAGTGGTTCTCCCCCGCCATTTTGTCATGTCCCTATTTTATGGCGAGGAAACTGAGGCTGGGGTCTGTGAAGTCCAGGGCTTTCTGGATCTAAGTCCTGTTTCTGCCTCGCCCCAGCTCTGGTGCCAGAACCCAGTGGAACTGAAGAGGCCGCCCCCTCTCGGCTTGCAGGTTTGGGGCTCCGGAGCCACAGGGAGCAACCTGGGCTGGAGGAGTCGGTGTCGGCACTGGGGGGCCAGGCCGGAGACGGTGGCCGTGGCACCCGCCACGGCGACGTGACTGCGTCATGGAGCCCCGAGGAAACCGAGGCTTGGGAGGGCGAGGCCCGGCCGGGGGCGCCCCTGGGCCGCGCGGTGGGGGCGCGGAGGGGGCGGCCGCCCGCGCGCCGGCGGCAGCTGCGGGACCTAGCGGCCGAGAAGCCACACAGCTGTGGCCAGTGCGGCAAGCGCTTCCGCTGGGGCTCGGACCTGGCGCGCCACCAGCGCACGCATACCGGCGAGAAGCCCCACAAGTGCCAGGCGTGCGAGAAGAGCTTCCGCAGCTCGTCGGACCTGCTGCGCCACCAGGGCGTGCACACGGGCCAGAAGCCCTTCTCCTGCTCCCAGTGCGGCAAGAGCTTCAGCCGCAGCGCCTACCTGGCCGACCACCAGCGCATCCACACCGGCGAGAAGCCCTTCGGCTGCAGCGAGTGCGGCAAGAGCTTCTCACTGCGCTCCTACCTGCTGGACCACCGGCGCGTGCACACCGGCGAGCGGCCCTTCGGCTGCGGCGAGTGCGACAAGAGCTTCAAGCAGCGCGCCCACCTCATCGCCCACCAGAGCCTGCACGCCAAGATGGCCCAGCCTGTGGGCTGAGGGCTGGCGAGGGGCCCGGGTGGGGGGGGGGCGGGTGTCTCCCGAGGGTGAAGCAGCCGCCTCCGCAGGCCTCCTGGGCTTCACCCTCCCTCGGTGGCCTCCATCCGGGCTGCCCGCCCTGCCCTAGGGCCTGGCCCATACTCCCAGGGAGTGGAAAGCCCCGGCACCTCATGGCCATTCCCCTTCTTGCTTCCCGAGGCCGCAGCACATTCCTGGCCCGTGGCCTCTGCGTGGGAGACAGGCTGCGTCGTCAGGGAAGTGTGAGGACTGGGGCAGGGCCTGGGGTCCTCCGCACTGCCCTCCCCCCCACTCCCAGCCTTGCTTGCCCCCATGGCTCTTTGTTCCCAGCCCCATGGTCTGAGTCTGTGGGCCTGGCCCTCTGCCCTTCCAAGCTGTGCCTTGCAGTGGGTGTGAAGGGCAGGCCATGACCTGCGGGATGCTGCTGGGCTCTGGGAGGGACAGCCCATCCTGGGGAGGATCTGGGTCCTGGGTATGGCCACAGGGGGCTTTCTAGCCACATCCCCTTCCATTTCTAGGCTGTGACTGTTGGGCCCTGAACGGAAACCGGCTGCCTCTGCTCTTAGCCTACTTGCCCCCAAGCGAGTCCCTGAGCGCACTCCCTGGCCAGTCTGGTGAGGGTGGTGGCGGCTCCAGGGATGGGAGGCCCACACTGAAGACCTAGGATAGGGCTGCTGGAGGCTGGCTGCCCCCAGCGGCCCCCACCTCCAGAGGTGTGGGGTTCGTGATACTTAACACTAGCACTCTGTTAGCGCTCAGTCGCTGACTCCCTAAGCACTGCATTCCGTGATGCCGGCCACAGTGTCTGCAGATAGGCGACAGCAGGGACCCACCACAGGCTCTCTCTCTGAAGGAGCTCGGCTCTGCTGGTCTCCAAAGGGCAGGCAGCAGAGGACGTTGAATAAATAATGGAATCTTTCTCTAGGCTCATCTGTTCTTTGTGTGGTTGCTGGACAGGGGTCCAGAATTCACACCTCTCCGGCTCCCGGTTTGAGGGTGCCAGTGGCCCTGGCGTGGGGTGGTCGCCAGGTGGAGACCCATTCTTGGCTTCCAGGTTGTCTGGGCCCCAAAGGACCAGCGGGAGTCTCAGGACTCTGATCAGCCTGTGTCAGCCGAGGACCGGGGGCAGCTCAGGATGGGACAGGTGGTGACAGCCTTCGCCACCCCGGCAGGACAACAGGAGAGCTGAGCAGGTCTTCACCGGGCCGCTCCCTTCTCCTCAATGGCAATCTGAAGAGACAGGCTTGGGTGCGAGGTGACAGGGGCGGGGGGCACAGTGTGCTCTGGCTGTTCAAGGGGATCCAGAACTCCAAGCTGGTCCCGGTGTTCAGATCCCTTAGCAGGAGAGGACTGCTGTCAGAATGGGCCCCATTCCCCACCCAGCCCTTGACATCTGACCCCTCCCCTGCTGAGGTCCCCCGCCTGGAGCCTGTGCAGAACTGGTGGGTGCATGGTCAGGGGGCCTCCTGCCCCTACAGAGCCCTTCCCAGTTGGCCTGGTAGTAGCCTCGGCAGGCCGCCTGAAGGGTGGTGGGGGTAGACTGCGACAGAACATTCTGTCCCCTAGTCTGTGTGCCAGCCTCTCCCGCCCAGGGCCCTTCCTCAGCCCGTCCCCCATTTAACTTGCTTCATCTTGAGCTCGCTGTGATGGACTGTACTTCCCAGATGAAGCAACTGGGGCCCCACTGTGGACAGATGACTCCAGTGGGGGTTTCTACCTGTGAGCACGCATTACCTCTCCTCATACCCTTGTGCTTAAGGCTGCCGTGTGCACATGTGCGGGTGGTGTGCGGGAGTGAGGAGGGGGCGGTGAGCGCCGTGCATGGACTTCTTGGTGCTGGTGGCTGGCTCAGAAGGGAGACACTCCTGTGTAACAAGATCAGATAGGAGGTGGGCCAAGAGCTAAGAATAGGATTGGGCATAGGCTCCTGGCTCAGGTGGGGCTGTGCCAATGCCAGCCAGGAAGTAGCCCGCTGGAGCTGGAGAACAGTACAGGGACTGAGGCAGTGGGGCTTATGGCCTAGGGTTCCAGGGAGGGCGCAGAGTCCAGCTCAGCTCATAAACAGAGCTGATAGGACAGGGCTCAGGGAAAGGACAAGTATTGGGATCTGGGGCATCAGCACCAGGGGAAGGGGGTACACTTGGTGCTCAGAGGAAGCTCTCACCCAGCCCCCATGGCCTTCCTGGTGGCTGGCACCCTGCAGGTGGCCTCGCAGATGGCAGATGCTAGACAGAGTCTGGAAAGAAAGGTAGTGGGAGGCACTGCCTGGCCCAGCCCATTCCTGGCTTTCAGCTGAGCCCTGCCTCAGCCCAACTCTGCCCTTGCTTCCCCAGGGGAAGTACGGCCTGCAGGGTCCCAGGGTGGCTCTGACACTCAGCAGCCCTGGGGTGTTAGCCTCTACTGTTGCTGTCCTGGAGGGCGTGTTGTGGACCCTGGGCTTTGAGAGCTGCGAGAAGAGGGAGGCCTCTGTCCAGGTGAGTCCTCGTCCGCCTCCCAGCACCCACCCCTAGGCCCACCCTGGGGCCTCCCTGGACTCAGGCTCAGCTTTTGCTCTTGTCCTAGGGCTTCCTCGGGGAGCTGGCTAGGTTCCGGGAGCAGCTGGATGCCCTTGGGGGCCCTGTGAGCTGTGCCCTCGTGGCCTTGGTGGCCCCCCGTGGGCAGCTGAGGCAGCCCCAGCAGCTGGTCTGGGAGCTGAGCCGCTGTAGGGCCCTGTGGGGCTGCCCCAAAGTTTTCCTGCTGCTCTTGACTACTTCTGGGGGTGAGTGGGCTGGGCAGGGACACTGGTTTGGGGATGGCACAAAGTAGGGGTGGAGGTGGGCAGGAGGGGCAAGCCCTACCCTCCAGGCCAATGTGCCATTTCAACACCCAGCTGCCCCTGAGCCCGGAGCCTTCCTCGCTGGCCTGAGCCAGCTCTGTGGCTGATTTCCTCACTGGTCTCTGCTGCAGCTGCTGACGGAGGTAGGGGCTCCAGATGGGGAGTCCCTGGAGGGGGGTCCATGCCAG
The DNA here is from genome assembly GCA_004024625.1 of Mellivora capensis. Lineage (NCBI taxonomy): Eukaryota > Metazoa > Chordata > Mammalia > Carnivora > Mustelidae > Mellivora > Mellivora capensis. The sequence goes on along the minus strand of PISX010005356.1, from coordinate 53,354 downwards.
TCACTTCCCCAGGCTCTGCTGTGCTCTCCTGATGGTTCGAGTCATTCACAGGCGCACCCGCCCCCGTTCGTTGTACAGTTGAATCTTTATTGTCTATGCCTATGGTATCATTCTCGAGTCCTTGCCTCCTGCCCCACCCATGCCCCTGCTCACAGCCTACTCAGGATTCCCAACACTCCCAGCCACTTCTCAGCTCGCACCTTTGCCCATGCCACTCCCTCTGGCTTGCCCTCCTGTTGTCCCAGCCAGCCTCACACGTTCCCTACCAGGCTGTCAGGGATGCCCTTCCTTGATTTCCTCGAGTCTGCGCCTCTGCTCCTACCCAGCCCTGTTCACACTCACACAGACAGACAGTGACTATCCGTCAGACTGCAGGTCCCTGGAAGCCAGAGTGCTGAGTGATCCAGTTCTGGTCTGGGCCTGAGCCCCAACGGTCTCATTGGGCACTTGGGTGGCCACTGATGACCCTGGAGGTGAAGGCTGAGCCCAGGCTCCACTCCACAGCTTTCCCCAGCCTGGTGTCCTCCCCAGGCAGTAGCCACCCTGCGAACCTTCCCTCTAGGAAGCGCCCCAGCTCTGGGCACACTGATCCCTGGGGTGAGGTGTGGTGTGGTTAATGGCATGGCCAGGATCCACTTAAGGACATCCATGTCCAGGGAAGCCCATGACATTAAACATGAACTAGGACATCCCCTTCATGCTCTCCCATTCTTTTGTCTGTCTCCTCCCTCCATTCTGGCAGGGGACCCCAAAGAGACTGCGGTAGCCACAAGCTAGCCAGGTTGTTCCCCGAAGCCAGTGCCCTGCTCCCTCCCCAAACTGTCTCCCCATGGAGCAGCCCCCTGGGGGTTCTCTGGTCCCCCCAGGTCTTCTACAGGACAGCCAAAGCGTCAGAGGCCTCCTACTGCCCAGTCCTCCAGAGCTCCTTGAGGGGCGCACTGTGCCTGGGGGATGTGGAACCCTGGGAGCCCCAGGTGAGGGACACGGGGTGGGGTGAATGATGTGACAGCAGGCTAGGGGAGACCTGAGATGGGATGTGAGGAGCTGGGAGATTCTCAGACCACTCTGAATGCTCCTGACCTTGTCTGTGGACAGAGCCTAGCCCCAGCGCTCAGTATGACCTGTCCGGGACCAGAGCCGCACTCCTGCTGTCCGTGATCCATGGCCCGCCGGGGGCCCAGCATGATGTGGAGGCGCTGGGAGGCCTGTGTCAGGACCTTAAGGACAGACCCTACGGCCCAGGTGAGGTGAAGCCAGAGCTCTGGGGAGGCTCTGAAGGAAGCTCCCCCCCACCCCCCCGCCACCCCAGGACCCGAGAGCGACTCTCTGCAGGGCTTCTCACCTGCTTGGGCTTCCATCCTTCCTGCTGCATGTGTGGGGAGCTTGCCTCCCGGGCTCAGACAGCGTCCCCCGCTGTTTCTCCACTCCTCTGCTCCAGGCCCCAGCGGGACCCTCCAGCTTTTCTTTCGAGGGTCTCAGCTTCCTTCCCAGACACCTGTCAGCTCATTGCTCTCCCCTCACGCCTCTTTCCTTTGTGGACCATTTCCCCTGCCCTGGCCAAAGACTCAGCTGCAAGAGACTAGACCACATGTTTCCTCCAATTAGGCCATGCCAGGTTTGCAGTGTGGGGGGGGGTGGTTAGAAAAAGGATTTTCTCTGTGGGCCTGAGGCTGGTAGGAGGTGGGAAGTAGGGTGGGCAGGGACTGGACAAGCCTTCCTGGAGGGCCACCAGGCACTGGGGAGGACAAAGCCTGGGCCCAGGCCTCCATCTTGTCCCCACTCCAGGCTTTCCAGGAGGAGATGGCCCAGTTCCGAGAGGGCCTAGATGCCCGCAGGGTCCCGGTGAGCTGTGCCCTTGTAGCCCTCATGGCCCATGGGGGGCCACAGGGCCAGCTGCTGGGGGCTGACGGGCATGAGGTCCAGCCAGAGGCGCTGGTGCAGGAGCTGAGCTGCTGCAGGGCCCTGTGGGGCTGTTCCAAGATCTTCCTGCTTCAGGCTTGCTGTGGGGGTGAGTGGGGCCCACCTGTCCCCTCCCTGCTGAAGGCCAGGCCAGGTCCCTGCCTCCCAGGACTTGCTGTCCACCTTCTCCAAGAGGCCTCAGCAAGGCAGCTTCATGTGCACTGCCCCATCTCCTAGCCTCTCATAGAAGTCAAGTCCATGAACTTGAGCACTTTACCCTTAGCACATGCTGTTCCATCCTTTGGGTCCTTCCAGCCTGGCAGGCCTGCCCTGGATTTCTGGGGGATGGGCTGTGGACCCCTGGGGGCACCCCCAGGTATCTGCTGAGCCAAAGAATCTGCGTATCCCCCCTCCCTTCCAGGGCAGAGGGACGCCGGTGTGGGGCCCACAGCTCTCCCCTGGTTCCTGCGCTGGCTGCAGGCATCACCAACCACCCGCTCACATGCCAACATCCTCCAGATCTATGCTGATGCCCAAGGTGGGCGTGGCTTCCTACTGGAGCCTGGGCTTGGCCAGGACTGGTGGGAGGGCTGTCCGGTGTGCCTCTCCAGGGCTCTGATCGGAGTCTTGCCAAGAGGATGGGAAGGAAAACCTTCCGAAATCGCAAGGGCTGCTGAAAATCTAGGGCTTCTGCCCCTCCTTGAGCCTCAAAACAACCCTGGAGGCAGGAAGGTGAGACAGCTTTCCTAAGGTCCCACAGCTGGTAGGTGGCAGAGCTGAGACTTGAGTTCTTTTGGCGGTGTTGTTGAGATTTGAGTTCTGATTTGCCTTTTCCACCCTGGGCTAATTCTACTGACTTCCCCGTGTGCCCGTGAGGCAGAGCTGGGGGGACCCCTGGGGCTGGGAGAGTCCCAGGAGGCTGGGTCAGTAGTTGGTCCTTCTTCCAGGCAGGTCCTCCGGGGCCCCACTCCAGGGAGCTCTGACCAAGCGGACATCCTGATGGTCTACGAAGCTGCTGAGGGTAAGCCTGCTGCATGGGGAAAGCCTGCTACACGGGGCCCTGCATCCTGGCTAGATGCCTGGGGTGGCTTTAGGGGGGCCACGGCTGGGCAGGGTCAAACTGTATATTCACTCCATGAATATCAAGCACCAAGTTGTTCCAGAAGCCAGAAGTTCCCGCTCTTTGGACCATTCCCTTGCCTGACCCCTGGGGTCCTGTCTGTTTGCCCCCCCCACCCCCATTTCTGCCAACAAAGAGCTCCTGGGAATTGGAAAGCAGCAAGTAGGGGCCCAGGCCTGATGCTCTGACCCCGGTCCTCTGGCCTAGGCTGTGTAGCCTATCGGGATGATGAGAAGGGCTCGGACTTTATCCAGACTCTGGTGGAGGTCCTCAGAGCTGACCTCAGGGGAGAGCTCCTGGAGCTGCTGACTGAGGTCTGTTCGGGTTAGGGACAGAGACCTGGGGAAAGGGGCTGGATTCATCCTTCTCCCCAGCCCTGGTGTTCTGATCACCTCCCATTCACCCTGTGGGTGAGCCAGGCCAGGCCCCCGGTGAGAGCCACATTAGGTCTTAGAGGCTTCTGCTCACTGCCGGGTGGAGAAGGCGGTTGCCCACCGGGCAGGGCCCCTGGGGGTTGCGGTCAGGAACAGGGTGAACCAGCAGGGGCTGTGGGCTGCAGGCTTTATAGGAAGAGTGGATGGGGTGTCCCCTGGCTCCCGCAGCAGGACGCAGTTGACTTGTTTGAATAATTTCGCAGGCTGGCAGGGAACTGAAGCCCCTCAGACTGAGAGCAAGTGGACGGTGGGGGAGCCAGCTGGGTGGGGAGCCCTTCTTGTTGTGTGCGGGGCACATCTGCCAGGAGCAAGGGGCTCACGGTTAGGCCTCTGAGGCCCCGTGAGGGCCCACGATGGCAAGGCAGCGCTTGAAATTTTAGGCCTTCTCGTCCACCGGGCTCCAGGCTGGGTGCCCAGGGGCCCAGCAGTCCTGGGCGCAGGCTGAGTCGGGTCCTCGGAGGTCAACCGCCGGGTGTGTGAACTGGAGGTGCTGGGTCCCGACGGCCAGAGGCGCCGCAAGGCCTGCCTGGAGATCCGCAGCTCGCTGAGGCGCCGGCTCTGCCTGCAGGCGGGACTGGGCCCGCTGCCGCCCCGGGGGTGCTGACCACCGGGGGCCACGGCCCAGCGCTGCCGCCGACTCCATCCCCTGTCCTGGTTCCTCTTGCGTAAATGGGCGCCGCAGCGCGGGCGCGGGGCGCGGGGCGCGGAGGTGGGGGGACTGCAATAAAGGTCTGTGGGTGATCGCGGTACACGTGAACAGCGCCTGCCCTCGGGGAGGTGACCCAGTGAGAGAACGCATGCCAAGTGACTGGCACCCCATAAGGGTGCACCTGTGCTCCTGGGAGCGGGGGTGGGGGTGGGGTGGGGAGGCTGGGCCTTCCCGAGGACGCAGGGACCGAGGAACCCGGCCCGGGCTAGGCTGGGCTGGATGCTCCGAGAGAGGGCAGCCGGGGCCCACGTCGCTGTCTCAGCTTGCGCACCCCACTGGCGCCCCACGCTGGGGCCGTGGGAATGCAGGAGATGCGGTCTCGGCCTTCACGCTGGTCGGAGCCCGGGCTGGGACCACAGGACTGGACAGAGCACAGCAAGCTGATCGGTGCTGTGATTCGGAAAGCGCGGGGCCTGCGGAGGGAGCGGTGGGCATTCCCTGACCCAACGCGCTCCGGAGCCACGTAGGGGAAGAGCTCCCAACGCGCGGGTTAGGGCCGCAGCTTTCGCGGCCCCAACGGGGCTCGAACTCATAGTATTGTTCTTTAGGGCGGTTCTCGCCGAGCCGCCGGGACTCGTTTGCGCGTCCGGGCCCCAGCTCGCAGCCCCACCCACACAGGGCCCGAGGGGCGGAGCTCCTCGCCGGTAGGAGCATGCGCGTTCCGGCGCACTACACGGGCGCCTGAACCAGCTTTATGAGGGAAGCTGGGGATTCGTCACCGGTGGGGCCGCGTGGCCTAATGGATAAGGCGTCTGATTCCGGATCAGAAGATTGAGGGTTCGAGTCCCTTCGTGGTCGCTGCAGTGCTTGTTTTTCCTCCCTAGGATTCACATTTTCCCTTTGTCGGGACTGCACCCTCCGCAGAACCTGAAGAGGTTTGGGCGGTGCCCCCCTCGCGGCGCCCCGCCCTGCTGCACCCGGAAGACCGCGGAGCTCCAGAGCTCCAGCACTCGTGGGGCTCGGAAGCTTGGGCTCTGGCGTAAATGGGCGCCGCAGCGCGGGCGCGGGGCGCGGAGGTGGGGGGACTGCAGTAAAGGTCTGTGGGTGATCGCGGCGCACGTGAACAGCGGTGTCTGCTGGCACCCACATCGAGTCCGGGAGCCTCAAACGAGGTCAATATAGTTCAGCCGACCAGAGCTGTGACAGACGAGGGCGGGGGGGGCTGGATTGTTGCCGGGATGAGGTTGGGGGGGAGTGGACCCAAGGTCAGAGAACAGGTGAATTTCAACATACAATAGGTTCTTATGATTTAAAAAAAAAAAAAAAGTTTTGGAAATAGTGGTGACGGTTGGATGATATTGTGCATGTAACTGATGCCACTGAATCGTACACTTAAAAACGGTTTAATTGGCCAATTTAACGTTAAATATATATATTTTTACCACAATAAAAATGTTTTTAAAATCTAACAGATTATTCCGATTTCTTACAATTCCGATTTCTTACAATGATAGTGTACCTAAATGGCTTGTGTGCATATATATGTAAAAGTTTAAACCTAAAGAATATGCCCAGGATTGGGTCATCATTGTACCTGGGAAAAAAATGTCTTTACCTGCGGAACCGACTTCTCTCCAAGGGATTCTGGCTAAGCCAGGTAACCTAGGTGATGTAACCTCCTCCCACCAGGTGACCGCCAGGGCAGTGGCAGCCGGAGACCTCATTCCAGAAGGTGGGCGCAGGTGACCTGAGTTCCTGTGGGGGTGTTACTTTATCGTTTTGGTGATGCTTCAGCGGTTTGAAATTCATTAAGGTGAACATTTTGGAGATGGGAAAGAACACCCGTCCTCTGGTGGGAAAGCTAACGCTGGGTTCTCTGACCGTGAGAATCTCCTACTCCACCGACGCAGCTAGTCCGAGGAGAGCCATTGCGGAGGGCGCTCAGGGCAAAGACCTCGGACCACCGGGCTCTGTTGAAAATCGCGAAGACCTGGACCCAGGTAACACCTCCTGTCTACGGGGCAGTGTAGGGAGGAGGGCTGGTATCCCTCTTCTCTCCTCTCCCACATTTTGCACAGGCAACTCCTTCTTGCTAATAGTTATCACCGGAACCGGAGTCTCCCAGGAGAGGAAAGTGCTCGCCCAGGATTTGATCCCCAGGCTTCTCTCACCCTAAGCGAGGCTCACACTCTAGTCCAATGAGCTGAGCGACACCTGTGGCCCCGGTTCTTTGGGCTCCATCTGCGCGTGCGCGTTCTCTCCGAGATCCGGGGATGCTTTAGCCGCCGGCCAGGTTCGAGCGCTGGCCGAATGCAGGTGTTGAGGGGCCAGAGAGAGGCCGAGGAATCTGTGTGTAACCGATGACAACGGGGAGGTGTCGGAGAGACTGGTCTAGGACCATTGCAAGGCACTCATTGTCGGCCCCGGTGGCCTAATGGATAAGGCATTGGCCTCCTAAGCCAGGGATTGTGGGTTCGAGTCCCACCCGGGGTATGAAGGGCTAAGTTTTAGACCTCCTCCAAGGGGGGAAAAAAGTGAAATTCTTCTGTAGCGGAGGAAACCAAATTAAAGGTACTTGAGGTTGCCTAGTCCTAGTCCTGAGCTCTACTAAATTGGTTTTCTCCCTGTTTTCTATTAAGGGGTGCATGTTTCCAGCTTTCAGAAAGGAATACTTGCATCATTCACCTTTTAAAAATAACCATCCATTCTACTTGATGATATAAATGAATAATTGTTCATTTTTCCAGGTGTATTAATTTTATTGTGGTTCTATATATTTTTAAAAGTTCTTTTGTAAACAATTATTTGGATATTAAATTATATGACAAATGTTTTTCTTTAAAACACCGGCTGAGTGCTGACAATGGTTAAAATTACGGTAACGTATACTTGCAAGTTGCTTTGAGACGAGATCTAAAATGTTCTCAGCACACACGCAGAAAAGGTAACTATGTGAAGGACGGTTGTATTAATAGTGGTAAATATTTCACAAATGTATATGTGTATCAAATCATCACACTGTGCACCTTCAGTATGTATCATTTTTATTTGTCAATTATCTGTCCATAAAGCTAGGGAAAATACAATGGGTTGCTTGGTGGTATAGACAAAACAAAGTAATAGTTGCTAATGGCTTAAGTTGTTAATGGCTTAAGCTGGGGGATGAGGACCCCCTTAAACTATTTCTCTGCTTTAGTGCATGTTTGAAGTAGTCCATAATAAAGTCTCCTCTTTTTTTCATCCATGCAATCCCTGTCTTCATCCTGGAGATAGAAATCTCCCAACTTCCACACATGGTGTAGAGTAAAATCAGAAACCTCCTATACCACATGTTCATAGAAGGGAAGACCACTGGAGCTTTGCCATATACATATACAAAAATAGTTCTCTTTTAAAAATTAACATATAATGTATTATTTCCCCCGGGGGTACAGGTCTGTGAGTCATCAGGCTTACACATTTCACAGCACTCACCATAGCACATACCCTCCCCAATGTCCATCACCCAGCTACCCTCTCCCTACCCCACCATCCCCTAGCAGCCCTCAGTTTGTTTCATGAAATCAAGAATCTCTTATGGTTTGTCTCCCTCCTTATCCCATCTTGTCTTGTTTTTCTCCCTCCCTACCCCCACGACACCCCACTGCCTCTCAACATCCTCATATCTATGAGATTATATGACAATTGTCTTTTTCTGCTGCATAAAATATAGTTCCCTTTTGCCTTCAAAAACCATGAGTGAGACTCTTCTGTTCCTCCAGCTTTGGCCTTACTTCTCCCACTTTCCCAAATATCTGGACACCCGTGATTCCCCCTGGAATCAACAACGTCATCTCATGTCTCCCACCATCGTGGGAGGAGACTGGGGACTGCAGAGATATCCGAGCATGCTGGTGCTTCCCTTGCCAGTGTTTCTCCATGCTTTCTTGAAAGTTATGTCTTCTGGGTGATGTCAGCAGGTGGTGGGTGTCCACATCATGTGTGATAGATCTGCTCCAGCATCCCCATCGAAGTCTTTGGCTTCCTTTCTCTACCTGATGCCAGGGACGTTCTCACATCTCAGTCTCATTATAGGCTCCCAATGAGTTCAATGTTTAGCCGACCAACCCAGAAACCTGGCAGAACCACATTCAGCGGCACAAAATAACATGTTAAGTATAGGCTTTCTGGAAAGTGCTCCCAGGTCAATAAATTCACCAGTTGCACAATCGTATCTCATCCTCCTTACTCCAATGCCCTTAGATTCCTTCCCACATGTATTTCCTGGGTCTCTGCTGGCATAAATGAGCACCACTTGCAATTCTTTGGGTGAATAAGCTATTTCCTCCTGGGTCACTGCCCACAGCATGCTGATCTGGCTGTAGTCATGGGGCCACATGGGGCCAGCACTCACAAGGGTGGTTGGTGTGGGCTTTGTGGAGCACTGCCATCCCCTTGGAAGACAAGTGCTCTGGGTGAGATTATTATAGGACATTGAAACATGGGAAGCCTCCTCTCCACAGATTCCAGACTGATTTTGCTGACAAGGAAACCCAGGTCAACTTTGTTTGAGCCCGCCCAGAGGTCTCCACATCTTTGGCCCAACTCCTTCATAATCAGTGACATTTCTTCCACATGAAAGATTTCCTGAGGCTGTGAACTCAACTTCCAATGTTGTTCCACAACACGTCCACTTCAGTGATGGGTTCGATCTTTAGCAATATCAGCCCCACCGCTATAAGATTATTTCATGCCAGTCATGTAATGTCCCTGGGCTTCTGAACATGACTTAGGCTGAAAGTTCAAAGACCCGGTCTTGCCATTTCCTTTTGGTGAGCAAACCAGTGGCCCCCAAAAGAATCCCTTCCAGGCCACAGTCCTCATAATCACCTTTGCTGCCACAGCAGTTAAGGACAGCAGCCACATGGTCCTTCCGGGCACTGTTTCATCATAATCAACCAGGAGATATGTGGCTTGATCGTGATGCCACCATGTGCCGTCAGTGACTGGCATCCCATTTCCCACTGGCAAGGAGCTTGGCTGCCTTCAAACTCCTCACCAAATCAAGGTCCAGGCAGCAAACCCATCCGTGGGTGTTGGGGGAACCAGGGAAGGTTGGTCAAAGGATACAAACTTTCAGATGTAAGAGGAATGAGTTGCGGGAACCTAATTGGCAGCATGGTGGAGAGTAATACTGTATCGTGGGCTTGAAATTTGCTAAGGGGGTAGCTCTGGAGTAACCGCGTGAGGTGATGGGTGTGTTCATTAGCTTGATTGTGGGGCTCGGTCCACAATGCATACGGATACAAAGCCACTACATTGAACACCCTCAGTATGTAGGGGTTTTGTCAGTGGTATCAAGCTAGGGTGGGCGGAAGAAAAGCCATCCCTGATTTTAACAGACTATTGGAAGAACGATGGTTAACTAGGTACAAAGAGTGGCCCCCGAGGCCGTGGAGGAGGCAGAAAGGTACCACAGAAAGGGGCTCCGACCTGCAGAGCCGCGGGTCAAGGGGAGAGGTTGCGGTCATGAAACGCCAGAAGCTTGCAGAGGGCCTCGAGGAGCTGGGGAGCAGATCTCGGAGAAAGCGTGCCGCGCGGCTAGGCTGGGTGTCCCTGAGTTCCGGGGAGGGTCCCCCGCAGGCGACTCGCGCCGGAGCCTCTCGGGAGCCGTGATGAGGCGAATTCTCATCCGCCGTGAGCGCTGGGTGATCTCACACTGGGTTCAGCGGGTGTTCCGGGAGCGAACGGTTACTTCCGGGATAAGGGGGCGGGGCGCGGCTTGGCGGGAACAGAAAACCGGAAGCAGCGCGTCCCTTCGTCCTCCAGCCGCTGAGTCGAGGCCTCGCGTCGGCAAAACCTAAGGCGGGTCCGCCGGCCCAGCCGAGTGGCACCCAGTAGGGTCTAGAAGGGAGAGCAGGACGCCGGGAGAGAAGAGTGTGATAATGTGCGCCCCTGCCCTGCCGCGCAGCCCGCGCCGCCCGCGCCGCCTTCCTTCCAGGCGCCTCCTGAGCGCGTTCCCGTCCTGCTCCCCGCCTCAGGCTTGCCCCCGGGACAGCTGCCCCTCAGCTGTTGGAACCAGACTCCCCGGATGAGGTTCCGAGGTTGAGTCCCCTGCTGGCCGCCTGGCACAGAGGGCCACACACCCCCGAGCCGGGGAGGGTTTCGAGAAAGGCCGGGGCGCCGCAGCGCGGCCTCTATTCCGACCCTCGCCCGCGGTGGCCGCGGATAGACGGGAGGCGCTGGGAGAGGAGCTGCGCTTGTCCCGCGGCTCCCGGCGCCTCAGCGACCCAGTGGGAAAGGCCCGGTAAGGCCCGGGGGGTGATGCGGCTGCTGCCGAGTATCTTTTTTTTTTTAAGTTTTTATTTTAATTCCCTTTAGTTAACATAGTGTGACATTAGAGTCAGGTGTACAGTATAGTGACTGGGCACTTCCGACACGACCGGGCTCATCGCAGGTGCGTGCGCCATCCCCATCCCCCGCCCCCACTTCTCCAGCAACCAGCCGTTTGTTCTCTGTGGTTTAGAGTCGGCTTCTTGATTTGTCTCTCTCCTCTCCTCTCCCTTTGCTTGTTTGTTTTGTTTCTTAAATTCCACATATGTGGAATTCGTCTTTCTCGGGCTGACTTATCTTGCTTAGTATTATACTCCCTAGCTCCACCTGTGCTGTTGCAAACGGCAGGATTGCTTGCTTTTTCGCGGCTGAATAATATTCCGCTTTTTATAGATACACATACCACGTCTTCTTTATCCTCATCAGTCCGAGGGACACTTGGGCTGCTTCCATAATTTGGCTGTTGTAGAAAATTCTGCTATAAACATCAGGGTACGTGAATCCCTTTGAATTTTTGTGCTTGTGTTCGTTGGGTAAATACTCAGTAGTGCTATTGTTGGGTCAAAAGGTAGTTATTTTTAAATTTTTTAAAAAATTTATTTATTTGTCGGAGAGAGAGGGAGAGAGAGAGAGAGAGCGAGCACAGGCAGACAGAGTGGCAGGCAGAGGCAGAGGGAGAAGCAGGCTCCCTGCCCAGCAAGGAGCCGGATGCGGGACTCGATCCCAGGATGCCGGGATCATGACCTGAGCCGAAGGCAGCTGCTTAAACAACTGAGCCACGTAGGCGTCCCCATTTTTAAATTTTTGAGGAAGGTCTGTACTGTCTTGCAGGGTGGTTGCACCAGTTTGCATTCCCACCAACAGTGCGTGAGGGTTCCCCTTTCTCTGCATCCTCGCCAACACCTGCTGTTTCTTCTTTTGTTGACTTTAGCCTTTCTGACAGGTGTGAGATGATATCACATTATAGTTTTGATTTGCACTTCTCTGATGATGAGTGACGATGAGCATTTTTTCATGTCTGTTGACTATCTGGATACTTTGAAGAAATGTCTGTTCGTGCCTATTTTTTATTTTTTTAAAAAGGTTTTTAAAAGATTTTATTTATTTTTTTTTTTAAAGTAATCTCTACACCCCTAAGCGGGGCTTGAATTCACAACTCTGAGATCAAGGGTCACATGCTTAACGGACTGAGCCAGCCAGGTGCCCTGTGCTCGTTTTTCAGTTGAATTATGCCTTTTTTGGAGTCTTGAGTTTTATAAATTCTTCATATGTTTTGGATGCTAACCTTTTATCAAATATGTCATTTACAAATATCTTCTCCCATTCCATAGGTTACCTTTTAGTTTTTTGTTCATCATTAACTTTACTGTGCAGAAGTTTTTATTTTGATGTAGTCTCCATAGTTGGTGTTGTGTGTTTTTTTTTCTCTTGCCTCTGGAGACATGTCTAGCCAGAAGTTGCTACAGCTGATGTCAGAGAAATTACTGCCTGTGTTCTCCTCTAAGAGTTTTATGGTTTCAGGTCACACATTTAGGTCTGTAAAACATTTTGAATTTATCTTTGTGTATGGTGTAAGAAGTTGTCCTGTTTCATTCTTTTGCTTGTAGCTGTCTGATTTTCCCAGCACCATTTGTTGAACAGATGGTCTTTTTTGCATTGGACATTCTTTCCTACTTTGTCAAAGGTTAATTGACCATATAATTGTGGATTTATTTGGGGTACCTGGCTGGCTCAGAAAAGCATGCAACTCTTGATCTTGGAGTCATGAGGTTGAGCCCCACCTTGGGGGTAGAGATTAGTTAAGTAAATAAATATTTTAATTGTGGATTTATTTCTGGGTTTTCTCTTCTGTTTCCTGATCTATGTGTCTGTTTTTGTGCCTGTACCATACTGTTTTGGTCACTACAACTTTGTAATATAGTTGAAGTCAGGAACTGTGATGTCTCCAGCTTTGCTTTTCTTTTTCAAGATTGCTTTGGCTAGAGCTGGCTGCCTGGGTGGCTCAGTCATCTGACTTGATTTCGGCTCAGGTCAAGCTCTGCATCGGGCTCTGTGCTCCTTGTGGGGTCTGCTGCGGTTTCTCTCCTTTCCTCTCTCTCTGCCCCTCCTCCCCACTTGTGCACTCTTTCTAGGTGAATACATAAAATCTTAAAAAAAAAAGATTTCTCTGGCTATTCAGAGTCTCTGATGGTTCCATACAAATTTTAGGATTCTCTTTTCCCGTTCTGTGAAAAATGCTGTTGGTATCCTGACAGGGGTTACCTTAAATGTGTAGATTGCTTTGGACAGTATAGACATTTTAACAATATTCATTCTTCTAATCCATGAGCATGGAATGTCTTTCCATTTCTTTGCATTGTCTTTGGTTTCTTTCCTCAATGTTTCATAGTTTGCAGAGTACTGGTCCCTCACCTCCTTGGTTAGGCTGTTGGAGAACATCTTGAATGCACTGAGACAAAAGAATGACATGCTTGTGTTGACTCATGACCAGTTCCGAGCACTCTGGCAGCCTGGAAAGCAGCCCATGTGTAAAAAGAGCAGATGCTGAGAAAAAGCTGAATTCTCACCACTGGCAGATCGCTAATGCCAATGTCAGGGTCAGGGTACTGAGAGGGAAGAAGTGGGACCCAGAGACGTGGAATGGGGCTAGGTGGGGCGATGGATGGAGACCCAGGCCTCCACCCCTTCTTGCCTCAAGGCTGGGAGGAACCTCAGATGAGGCAGATGCTTACGAGACAATGTTTCATCTCTTCAGGATTCTACTCCTCCTCCAGGCCACCGGGCTGAACACGGGTCCCATCTCAACTGAGAAAGTCCGGCCACTGCTCAGAAGGAGGGGAACTCTAAACCCAGCGCCATAGCACTGGGGTAACGCGTCGCGGTAACCGGTCCTGGATCAGGGTCGGGAGCATAAAAAGCTGGAAAAGGGACAGATGATCTATATGGGACTCTTCCTTGACATAGACCTTAACACCCTGGCAAGCATCCCTCCACCTGGTTATAATACCCAGCCGGCTCGGCTTCCTGAAATGAAGTAGGGTTGCCAGAAATACCGCGGCAAATGGTGGAGAAAAGAATCAGAAGTGACAGAGACACAGGCATGCTAGAGTGGCCGGCACCATCAGAGCAAACACCCGCTGCTGTTTGTGTGTCTGGAGGCAACGCCGTTTACCAAGGGAATAACGCGTGCCCAGTGGAGGGGAGGGACCAGCATCTTCGAGAAGCTTGGGTGTGATGTTCTCTGATCCGGCAGGTACTGTGACATATCCGAAGTAGAAGGTAAGCTTGTGTACCTTGCATCCCCTATTATTAAGAAAGAAGCCTAGCAATCACTTCTCGGCCTTTTGGCTAAGATCAAGTGCAGTATCTGTTCTTATCAGTTTAATATCTGATACATCCTCTATCCAAGGACAATATATTAAATGGATTTTTGGAGTAAGGAGTTGGAATAGGAGCTTGTTCTGTCCACTCCAAGCATTCACCTGGTATTGCAGTATCTCCAGGAATGGTGCACCCTCCCCACTAAAGTAGTACATAAAAAATTTGGGAGGAAAAAAAAAAAAAGAAGCCTAGCATTCGGTAGGACCCCATGATGGTTAATTTATGTCATCGTGGCCAGGCTGTGGTGCCCAAATGTTTGGTCAAACACAAGTCTAGATGTCGCTGTAAAGGTAATTTTTTTAGATGCAATTAACATTTAAATCGGTAGACTTGGTGAAGCAGATGACCTTCCACAATGCAGGTGGGCCTTGTCCAATCACCTGAAGGTCTTGGGAGCAAAGACTAGGCTCCCTCAGGAGGAAGGAATGCTACCTCGGAGGCATTCTGACTCAAGACTGCAGTATCTACTTTTGCTGGAATTTCCAGCTGCCAACCTGTGAGCCAGTTCTTTAAAAAATCAATCCAGGGGTGCCTGGGTGGCTCAATGGGTTGGGCCTCTGCCTTCGGCTCAGGTCATGGTCTCAGGGTCCTGGAATCAAGCCCCAAGTCGGGCTCTCTGTTCGGCGGGGAGCCTGCTTCCCCCTGTCTCTCTCTGCCTGCCTCTCTGCTTACTTGTGATCTTTCTGTCAAATAAGTAAATAAAATCTTTAAAAAAAATCAATCCAGATAGATCTCTGTCTTTTCTATCTTTCTATGTTCTGTTTTCCCCAGAGAACTCTGAAAAATACAGTCTCTCTCTTTAAGGGCTTATTTATTTATTTGAGAGAAAGAGAGAGCCTGAGGGAGAGTGAGCAGTGAGGAGGGGCAGAGGGAGAGGGAGAGAGAGTCCCAAGCAGATTCCATGCTAAGCACAGAGCCCACTGTGAGGCTTCCATCTCCTAACCCTGAGATCACGACTTGAGCCAAAACCAAGTGTCATTCGCTCAATGGAGTGAGCCACCCAAGTGTCTCAAATACAATCTCTTTTGGATGGGTAGGGTGCCCTGGCCCAGCCACCAAGAGGTACCTGGCACATGTCTCCTCACTCCCTAGCCCACTTCCTCACCCCCATGGAAGCGTGGGTTTTCTGGGATGCAGCAGGACCTAGAGAGGCTGGGTGCCAGAGCAGCAGAGGTGGCCGGAGGAATGGACCCCTGGAAACCAACATTACTCTGAAGACCCAACATCCTGACTCACGGTTGTTGTCGAGCCTCAGGATCTGGGTCGCTAAGCCTGTGGGCTCTTGTATCCTTCCACAGAAAGAAACCCACAGTTCCCTCTCTGCTTGCTTCTCAACGAGTGGACACACTAACCTGTCCTCAGCGTATCCCATGATTTCTAATTTTTACTTTAGAAAGAGGAGAGGAGTTGGGACAGGGCTGGACTGCAGCTTCTCTGTCCATCAGCGAGGGAAGCCTGGGCGGGGGCGCACTACTGGAGAAGACCAGGGTCAGGAAGGGGGAGCACCCCTGTTACAGATGGGGCCCCATGTGGGTCCCCAGTCAGGGCCAGAGTTGATGAGGTTCCACCTTTATCTGAAAATCCACTCCATGCTGTCTATCTGTAGCTCTCCCTCAGCCCACAGAGCTGAGACTTAACCCCATAAGTAGTGGGTTCAAGTCGACTTAACCCCTTAAACGGTGGGTTTGAGTCCTATGCTGGGCGATATTCTTGGGTTGGGCTGCTTAGTGCCTGACCAGATCTTGCCAACTTCAAGGAAGTTCCTAGAAGGAGAACTCCTCAGAGAGGCTTCTGACTGCTGTGTGTACTATACCTGGAACTTTTGCATAGATTTCAACTTTTGTAAAATTAAAAATTGCATATAATGGAACCTAAACAACGGAAGCAAGTTGCCCGGCATCCTGGCCTCCCTGGACCAGGGACAGATTCCTCTTAGTATATATATAGAGAGAGATCCAGTCCCCTGTTTAGTTGTAGGGCTATCTGGACAAAAGCTACGCCCAACGTGGGGCTCGAACCCACGACCCTGAGATTAAGAGTCTCATGCTCTACCGACTGAGCTAGCCAGGCAGATATGGGACATCGCCACGGCACAGGCTGCCAGGCGTACTGGAAAACTTTAATGTCCTGAGCCTGTTAAGGACAGGTCCCGGAGCCACTTCACGCTCCCTCCCCGGCACAACGCTGAATTCAAGTTCCTTTCCGCAAGGAAGGAGGGCAGGCCCCTGTGCGCTGTGCTGTGCTGTGCTGTGCTGTCGGTGTGTCTGTGTGGCCCGGCGGCTCAGGGGAGCCTGGTCTGGGGTGAGGGCATGGGCCTGAGCACCACGGGGCTGGCCAGTAAGAAACGTGGTGTGATCCTCCATTAGGATGTGAGAGGTGCAGGTTCCAGTCACAGGCGATCCGTGGGTTTCCAGCTGTCCCCTCTTTTTAGTGGGCAGCAAGAAACGAATCAGAAGGACTCCAGGGGCTCGCTTCCGAGACAGGCCCAGAAAACCTTCCTCCCCAAGTCGGTGCTGGACCCCTTGTTAGCGCAAGAGGAAGGAGAAGATGGGAGAGTAAAAGTTTGGAGCGTTGGCGCAGCTGCCCGTCTGGGAAGAAGTGAGCCCTGATCCCAGTTCTGACCCCTGCATCGGGGTTCCACAGTTGGAGGGGCTTCTGGGGTCGAGCCCGAGTCCGGGGCGGGGGTGGGGTGGGGTGGTGGGGGAGGTCTCAAGTGAGGACAAGAGCCCTGAGGTCTTTCCCGGACTTGGAGGCTCGGCTGGGCTAGGCTGGCCGGTTGGGAGGCAGCAAAGACTCATTCTCAGGCACCTGGACTGTATCCCACGTTGGATGAAATTTCTGGTCTGGGGTCCACCATGAGAGACCTCCCTGTTCACCCGGGCCACACAGACTCCCTCCGCAGGGTCACCTGCCGCCTCTGGTTGCTCAGAGCTGGGTGGCCCTCGGCGAGGGCGGGGCCACCGTTGTGGGGGTGGGGGGCGGAGTGGGGAGGGGGCCTGAGGGTCTAGGGCGAGATCCGCTGCCGCACTCTCTCTCCCCCCAAGTCCCGGCTGCATTGCACCCCGTCCTCTTCTGGAATCGAAACTGAAACCTCCCTCCACGCCCCTTCCCGAGGGATCAGGAAACCAGGACTTGTAGGACTAGGGGAATGCCCTGAGGCCAGGGCACAAGCCTCCAAGGACAAACGTCAGGCTGTCTGTCCCAGGGTGGCTCGTTGGTCTAGGGGTATGATTCTCGCTTTGGGTGCGAGAGGTCCCGGGTTCAAATCCCGGACGAGCCCAGCTTTTGGAACGGTGTCACGCAGGAGGTCCTGGAGAGCAGATCTGGTTTGTGTGCCGTCCTGTGCACCAGGGAGTCCCAGCCTCAGGAATAACAACCCAGCTTCCTCTCGGCACTTTTTTTTTTTTTTTTTTTGCTTTGTGGTGTAAAAGGTTATTTGCATACGTCTTTTTCCTTCTTGAGGGGCTACCAGAAAGCCCTTCCACAGACAAGGGAAGGAAGGAAACCACAGTGGAAATTGGGCATGGGGAGCGATTCGGCCTTAGTTTTGGGGCCATGAGGACTAGGGCCCCCCATAGGCGCCCCAGCCACCCTGGAAGAAGGGCTGTGTTTTGAGAGGCTTTATTACTATTTAGGGATGGCGGGCCCAGCAGATGAGCCATTGAAAAGGTGGGTTGAGGCTCATAGCTCCCAAGCAGAGGGGCAGATCCTGCCCTGGAGTGGAGGGGGTGGAGGTGGGAGGTGGGGAGGGCACAGAAGAGGCTCTGGGTATTCTGGGTAGTCCAGGAACAGAGGAAGTTCTAGAAAATGCAGTCCAGAGACTTTCTTGTGGTTTCAATGAAGGTGAGACAGGTGAGGCAGAGGGAACAGGCTTAGATGGGCTAGTCTGCACTAACTTCAGCTGCTTCTGGAACATAGCTCTGTCCATAGTTGCCTGTTTCTTGGCCTTGGGGTGATCCTGGCAGGGGGATAGGAACCCCCAGTGTGAGAGCCCGCTGAAGGAGGTGATTGGGGGCTGTAGACTCTGGAATGGTTGGTTTGCATTTGAAATGTTTAGGACAATTTGCTATCTCTAGGAATTGGCCAACCCTGGGAAGGAAAATCTCTCCAGGCTCAGCAAGGATCTGTTGTCAAGGTATCAGAGTATAGAATATAAAAGACATGGTTCTTATGGGCTGGGCCGAAGGCTGTGGTGGAAATTTCAGGGGCCCCCAGTCTGGGAGGAGCTTCCTGATCTCAATCCCAGAGTCAGCCCCCCCCCGCCCCCCCGATTGTGGCACAGAGCCCTCACCAGGCGGCTGCCTGCAAGTACAGACCGGTGGGCCTCCTTTCTGACCAGTTTCTTCACTTAAGCCCCAGGGCGGTATCCCTTTTATGCCTTCTGATTCTGGAGTCCCTGAGGGGAGCAGGTCTGCACAGATCCTGGGGCCCACTGGGATGCTAGGAGAGGTCTCTCTAGACCTGAGGCCTGGTGGAGGTCAACGAGGTAATCGAGCTCCCTGGCCAGCCCTGCCTTCTCCTGTGGCCAGAACCATTCAAGACTCCCATCCCTTAAGGGGATGGTTCCTCTCCAAAACCCTCTTCTGAATCAACAGCATTCCTCCCTCGGCGTCTGCCCCCCATCTTTATAACCAGCCCTGGATTTAACCTTTTTTCCCCCTAAGATTTTATTTACTTATATGAGAGAGAGAGAGAGAGAGAGAGAGAGATCGAGAGCAGGGGAAGGAGCAGAGGGAGAGAGAGACAAGCAGACTGGCTTCCCACTGAGTGCAGAGCCTGATGCAGGGGCTCTGCTCCGAGACTCCGAGATCACCACTCAAGCGGAAACCAAGAGTTTCTTGCTCAACTGACTGAGTCACCCAGGCACCCCTTTCCCTGGATTTAGCTTTAGCTGGGGCTCAGCAGAAGAAGGGCCCTGTGGAGGAGAGCACATTCTCCCTTCTGCTTCAGATTCCCAAGGAGCCCACAGCTGGCATTTTCCAGTCATTTCAAGGCATGGATGGAGTCCCCAGCAGAGCTAAAGTGGGGTCTGGGCCTGTGTAGATGGACCATAGACAGGCCCAATGTGCAGCAGACCCAGATCCCAGCTGGACCCGAGTGGCTGGATCAGGTCTGGGCCCCAAGGTCATGTGTCCAGGTGCACTCAGTGGACAAAGAGCCACCTTGACCCCAGTTATGGGCAGTGGCAAGACAGGGCTTCTCTGAGGGCTACCCAAATTTCTTAATGTCCTACCTCATCCTTTCTTCACATTTGAACACCCACCATCCCTTAAGGGCCCTCCTGACTGCCTGCACTGGGATGTATACCTTGGAGTCCAGGAGGCAGATCCCTGGGCAGAAGTGGGGGTGACGCTCAGGTCAGACAAAAGGTCCCTCCAGTGTGTGGCCTGGGAGGGGGTATGGTTTTGCCTTGGATGGTGTTTGGGTCGGGGGAGGGTGTCCAAACCCTGCTCTCAGCTTCATTCCAGAGCCCAGCCCTTAGCCTGGTGACAGAAGGAGGACCTGGGGAAGCTTTCCCAAGCCTTGGTCTCCATTTTCCACCTGTCACCCCAAAATTGGACTAGGACTTGCTGACTTTGAGTCTTAGTGTCTCAATGCTGACCTCCCCCCACCCATTCTCTCCCTGTCCATAGAGACCTGAATCAAATGCTTCCCAACAGCCACAGGAAAGACGGATGGTCCGACCAGAGCCAGAGGGGGTGGCTTGGTGGTCTCGGGGTATGATTCTCAGTTAGGGTCCAAGAGGTCTCAGGGTCAAATCCTAGACGAGCCCTCCTTTTGAGAGTGCTTGGCACTGTGGTGTTGCTTTCCCTGGGACACGTGGTCATGGCCACCCAGCTTGTCACCCTGTCCTGGGGGGTGTCCCCACACTGAGTGATGATAAGCCCTGGAATCCCAGGTACACCCTGATCCCCAAAGGGACAATTTAGTAAAAGGTCAGCCTTTCAAGACTGCACATGGCCTCCGTCAGTAGTGACCTTTAGCTGAATAATAGCTCCTTCCCTTGACTGAATAACTGCTCTTTCCCTTGACTGAACCCAAGGGAAAACTGGGATGGGTGGCTTTTCTCTCATAGCCAGGTCCCAATCTCTGCCGGACCCCTTTCTAAGGTTACTTTGCTCAAAAAGGAAGTTGAGGAATAAAGTGTCTGGAGAACCCATTGTAAGGGGGGGAACATCATTGGTCACCTCCGATGGCTTAAGTATGGTGTTGGTGCACCACCGTGACAGTGACAGGCTGCCCCTCCCCACCTGCTGTGCTGTTGAGGTTGTACCTAAACCAAACATGCTAGTCCCAGAAATGTGTGAATTCTCTGCGCAGCAGTCCCAGAAATGTGTGAATTCTCTGCGCAGCAGTCCCAGAAATGTGTGAATTCTCTGCGCAGCAGTCCCAGAAATGTGTGAATTCTCGGTTCAAAAAGGACGCCCAACGTGGGGCTCGAACCCACGACCCTGAGATTAAGAGTCTCATGCTCTACCAACTGAGCTAGCCGGGCAGTTGCTGTAAGGTGGTGACAGTTGATATCCAGAATGTGATTGACTGTGCACAATCCAAAATGGCCGGGCAGATCTGGTCCTGGAGGGGGATAGCCACTTCTGGAGTCGCCAGCGGGCACCTTGTGTGTGGGCTGCTCTGAATCCGCAGGGGAGCGGTCCCCAGCCGGTGGAGGCAGATGCGCCGCCCCGACCCACAGACAGATGGGCTCTGCGGCCACCCGGCGGCGCTGCAGTGCGGTCGGGACTCAGAGCACACCCGCGCCCGCTGACACCCCGCCACCCTTGGACGTGCAGCCCTGAGATGGGGAAATGCCAGGGGACCCATCCTCCCTTATCTTATCAAGCAACCTGTGTACTTAAAATATGTTTTAGACCCACCAGATTCCACGTGTTTGCATGAAAACTCCAACTACACTTCCTTTGAATGATCGGAAATCACTGTATTTTTATGTAAAATTATAAAAATATATATTTCACCCCATGCCTTCTTGGTCTGCCCTTGGGTGATCCTGAGCTGCAGGAACCTGCCGCCTGGCAGGGGATGGCGGAAGGCTCTGGAGACCCCCGTGGTGCCTGCCGTCACACCTGACTGCTGCTCTCTGCCTCTGGAACCCGTCTCCCGGGACTTGGGTGAGGGCGAAGGCGTCCCTGCGGGGAGAGGGTCGGTCCTTGTGGGTCTGCAGGCCTGAGCCCCAGGTGGGTCTGAGCTGGAGCAGTCCCCACCATGCGCCCCTGGCCTGGCCTGGCTCTCCAGAGCAAGAAAGAACCTCAGATAAACAGGCTGGGAGTGGGACCTAGCAGTTCTCTGCTCCTCCCTTACCCCAAGTTCTGGAGTTGGTTTGTCTCAGTGAATCTGCTGAGGATCCCCGGAGATTTCAGACTCCCCACGCTCCGCTTCTGCTGTGGGGGCCCCTGGCCTGCATCGTGAATCCAGCCAAGCAAGTGCAGAGACGGGTAAGGAGGGGGCAGGGAACGGGAACACAGACCAGGGGGGAGAATAGGCGTATCATCGTTAATGGTGCTGGATGTGTGCGCAGTACTGAGGCTGTTCAAAAACAAAAGGGCTTTATTTGTAGAGGTATTTGCCACCCCTCCGCCCCCGCAAAAGTGAAAAAACATTTATGGGTGAGGCAATGCTATATGTGCTGTAAAACAAAAGAATGGAGGAAGGTGGATTTTAAAAATACGCAGAAATGGGGGAGGCCACACATGTTTGGGGGCAGAGTTTTGGAGAACTCTATATTTCTGCTCAATTTTGCTGTGACCTAAAATTGTTCTAAAAAACAAAGTGTGTTTTTAAAAAATACACAGACAGGGGCACCTGGCTGGCTCAGCTGGTAGAGCGTGTGACTCCTGATCTCAGGGTTGTAAGTTCATGCCCTGTGTTGGGCATGGAGTCTATCTATTTATTATTTATAAAGATCTTATTTATCTATTTGAGAGAGAGCATGAGCAGGTGGGAGGGGCAGAGGGAGAAGGAGAAACAGACTCTCTGCTGAGCAGAGAGCCCGATACAGGGCTCAATCCCTGGACCCTGGAAACATGACCTGAACCAAAGGCAGACACCTAGCCAACTAAGCTACCCAGGCGCCCCATTAAAGATAATTATAAAAAATACACAGACAGACTTTCATTACTATTTCTTCCAATACATTTAGCCCTGTCTTTCTTTTCCTTTTGGTTCTCTAGCATCTCCAACATTAGGTATTTTGTTAAAGTCCCACAAATCCTTGAGGTTCTGTCCTTCTTTCCTCCCTTCTCTCCTTCCTTTGTCTTCCTCTTCCTTCCATCCTGTTTTCTGTGTTCTTCAGATTAGGTCATTTCTGCCATTCTATCTTCACGTTCACTTATTCTTTCTTCCATCTTGCCCATGCGTTTGCCATTAGGCTTTTCATTTCAGTTATCGCATTCCTCATCTCTACGTTTTTCCATGTGGTTTTTCTTGATATTTTCGATTTCTTTGAGACTCCCAACTTTTAAATTTGTTTCAAGTGAGTTCTTTAAAGCTTCTTCAAACATTTTTAGGATGGCTGCTTTCCCACCTCTCCCCTCCCTTTCAGACAGTTCCAAAATCTGTGTCTGTGTTTTTCACCTTTTCTCTTTCAAGTGGAGATTTTCGTGGCTCTTAGAATGACCAGGGATTTTCAGTTGCATTTTGGACATTTCCGGTATTATGCTTTGAAACTCTAGATCTTATTTATGTCTTTGGACTTCTGACAATGGGCCCCTGTGGTGGGAGAAGAGGACTCCCCCTTTTTGTTTGGGGGGGAGCAGGTCACAAAGGTGGGACCTCCTGATTGCTGGACAGGAATGAGAGTTCAGGCTCCCCACTAGGCTTCTGCAGTCACCACCTGGCTGGGGGGAGGTGGGGCACCCCACCAGACAAAGAGAAGGCTGGGGCAATGTTAGACGCCCTATTGAAGCAGGGCATCAGAGCCTGCTGCTGGGCACCTGGTCATAGGCGGAAATGGCTCTCGGGTTTTGTGCAGGTCCCAGGAAGGGAAAGAGGAGGTGAGGAGAACGTGGAGCTGAAGTCAAACTATCAGTTTCTTGAGCTGCACGCTTAGGACAGGCCCTATGCATTCACCTTATTCTCCCCTTCTGCAGTGGGACTGGGGTGAAGGGTGTGTGTGTCGGGGAGTGAGGTGGGGGGTCGGGTCGCGGGAGGCTCCCTGAACCCGCACTGGTCATTAACACAAGAGGCAATGTGGGGCGTCAGCCAGACTCTGGCTCATCCGGGACATAGCTGGTCGGCTTCCCGGCCTGGTCTGGGTTCTCCGGCTGCTCCCGCGGGAGGAGCTGGCGGGCTTCCCAGCCCAGCCGTATTGGCTCACCGCTCCCCCTGGCGGCCAGGCAGGGAAACTACCTGGGAGTGCAGGAGCTGCGGCCGGGTGCGCGAGCGCGAGGACTCCCAGGCTGAAGCTGGGGCGCCCCATGTGTGTGTGGTCCGGCTCCCTGGAGATCTCTGTCTCTGCAGGCCTCAGCTCCCTAAACTCGGGGGGGGGGGGGGCATCAGGCCGATTTTGTTGCTGCAGGTGGCCCTGGGCTGGGTACTTAGATCTTCAGTGAGTTTGTGAGAGGAAAAGGGTTTGGGCTCGTCCGGGATTTGAACCCGGGACCTCTCGCACCCTAAGCGAGAATCATACCCCTAGACCAACGAGCCATGCTTAGCTATTCTTTACTTCTGCTTATTTCTAGTTATCTTCACGCCCTGGTTAAGCGCCTCCTACTCCCGTGGGTGGCGGTGACACGTACATCACCTCTCCCAGGCGAGGATGCATCTTTGTCTCCTTTCGCGGCATGTGCCTTTGGTACTTAGAGTACCTGGGAGGTAGAGACCGACTTTGTCCTTACTTGGCTAGCTCAGTCGGCAGAGCATGAGACTCTTAATCTCAAGAGTTGTGGGTTTGAGCCCCACGTTGGGTGTATGGTTTTTTGACTGCTCAAGAGGCCTCTTAAGACGACACCGGGCAAGGAAAGTATTTCCTGTCGTTTACACCAGGCTGTTTAGCAATGTAGGCCGGTGGCGGATGCTTCCAGTGAGACCTCTGCGGTGGGCTGTGACTCTCGGAAGCCTCACACCTTCCTGGTGCTTGAGGGAAGCAATGCAGATATTTGGGGTCGCCAGCCAGCTTCTGAATACCTGGCGGGAGAAGACACAGAGCTTAGATTAGTAACCCCAGGATGCCCTGCCGCGCCGCACTTGACTCGGGAACAGGATTCAAACCCACAGGTCAGAGCCTGTGTGTAGGGCGGGAGGGGTGTCGCGGGGGAGCAGGACTCTCTAAGTCCTGAGTGGGGCTCCCAGGAGGAGGCTCCCAAGCAGGGCCACCCCAGTGCCCCAGGAGGCACTGCTCAGAATTTCCCTCCCCCACTCTGACCTGGAGGTCAGTGGCCTCTCATTTGGAGGGCGCCTCAACTTTGCTCCACTCTCCCCAGGGAAAGGGAAATGGAGTCATGGGATTTTGTTTTCCATTTTGGGGGAGAGGAAAAAGGAGGGCTTAGGGTTCCCATCAGCTGATTTTCTTCCATTCTCTTGCAATGGCTTATGCTGTTTAAAAGGCCCCTCTCAAAAAAAATAAAAAAAATAAAAAATAAAAGGCCCCTCTCAATGTTTGCTAGGACTGGGTTTTCTTTCTTTTTTGGTGGGAGTAAAGGCTGCTTTGGGGGGAGACACCACAGCAGCCGACTGACCCTCTCCTGGACCCTCCTCCCCCTTGGAGCTCCAGATCCCAGGCTTGTGGCTGGGACTCCTACCGGAAGTGTCCACGTCTCTCCCTTCAGGGCACTCTTGGTGCTGGGAATCTTTCCTGGTATTTTTTGGGTAAAAGAAAGTTCAGTTTACTAGGTACTTAGGTCCATACACCTTAGTCGCTTTTTGGAAAAAATGTCTTACCAACCCAGTACCTCTGTTAGTTTCCCGTGGCTGCCACAATAAGTTATTATAATCTGAGCAACTTAAAACAACAGAAACAGATTTTCTCAAACTTCTGGAGACCAAAGTCTAAAGTCAAGGTGCCCACTGGCCACCTTTGGTGGCTCTAATCTCCTCTCTCCCTCACTTGTCTGACATACTAACTCGCTATCCCTTCATGGGTAAGTTAGGGCTTGGCCAGGGAGGCATGTGCCCTCATATCTGGAGTCTGGGATGCTCACTCTGGATCTGGTTTTAAGACCAGTCTCCTGGAGATGCTCCCAGTGGCTCCCAGCAGCTTCCTTCCACCCAGATCACTGGGATCTGCTCTCAAGGGAAACATCATCTGTCTTTCCTCGCCCCTCCCCCATGCTCCATGCCAAATGGTGGGGATGAGGGGAGGGGTGGGGAGGGGAGGACACAGGAACAGTCTAAGTAGAGGGTGGCAAGAGCAGGTCCAAGCCTGCTCTGCAGACCTGAAGGTCTTTTAATCTCCATCATGTGTAATGGTGGGTCTCTGGGTCCCTGTTCCTTCCTGGCCTTGGGTGGACTTTGGCTCCCTTAGGTGGGAACAACCTGACCATCTGGAGAAGAAAAAGAACCAGAGACAGGGCTCATCTGGGATTTGAACCCAGGACCTCTCGCACCCAGAGTGAGACTCACCTAGAGCTGGGAAGGAAGAAGAAGGTGCTCTTCTTCCTTCCTCGCCTGTGTGTTGGACCCTGGACAGAGGGAACGTGGAATTTCAGGGACTCGGTGCCACCCAGGAACCAGCTTCCCAGGGTTGCCGGGCCCCTGGGCCTCCTTCTCTCTGTCCCTCTGGCTCAGCATCCCCCCTTTTCCTGCCCCTATCCCTGAATTTTAGGCCAGGTGGTCTCACCTCCTTGCAGCTTTCAATCCTGAGGTTCTTGGTTTCAGGGGAATCATATTGGAAACAGCACTGATTAGGTGGGTGTTCAGTGAGGGAGAGGTCCGCTTGCCCCCGCACTGCCCTGCTTTCCCTTTGAAGGAGAGCAAATGTGGTATGCCCAGCTAGCTCAGTGGGTAGAGCATGAGACTCTTAATCTCAGTGTTGTGGGTTCAAGCCCCATGTTGGGCGTGTGGCTTTTTACAAGCCTGGGTGCATAGAATTCATGGTTTCAGGTGCTTAGGTCTAAACCTTAAGGCAAGCAGTTAGCACAATTCAAGATTTAAGGAACTAACTCTCGGGGGACCCAGACACCAAATTCCCAGGGTGGACTTGCAGCTGCGGGGGATCACAGGAGAAAGTGAGGCACTGGGGTTGCTCAGGAAGGAGTCTGAATCTAGTCCCTTCCACACAGAAGGTGGACTTGAGTTGCTTTTGCATTATGAGATTTTAGTGTGTTTCTAGTCCGTGGAGGCGGGACAAGAAGAGCATAGCTCTGGGGTATCATTCCTGACATTCGGGGCCCTCCCACAGCACACGCACATGCCCTCCTGCCCGCCCCCCTCGCCGCTGTGGGTGAGTGTGTTTCCTACTCTTGAGAAGACTAGCACTGCCCAGTTGCCTGGTCCTCTGGGGTAGCCAGATGTGGTCCTGGATCTGACTCCCTGGAATTCCCCAGAGTGGGTGCAGATGTGAGTTAAATATAAAGGCACGAAGTCCCTTGCCTCCTGATCCTGGACTTCTGAGTTCATTAGAGACGCACAGGCTGCATTTCTCTCCTCTCCCATTTCCCTCACAAGTGCAAGGAAGTCGATTCTGTGAAATTTACCTTGAGTTTCAATCACAGACCGAGGACAGCTTACCAGATCCCAGTGCAGTCTTTCCCAGTTGGGACCCAGGTTAGGGCTCCGATTTTTCCCCAGTGGTGGGATGGGATGGAGAGACGGAGAGGGGCTAGAGCTATGGAAGGATGGGGGACATACCAGTCTTCACATGCAGGGTCATAGAACAGAATCCACAGGCACGGCAACAGGAGTTTCTGCACCCATGAGGGTCTCTCTGGTCATCCCTAGACCAAGAGAGGAAACCTGGAGCCTTTTCTTTGGCACAAGTTTCAAAACTTCCTCCCCCATCCCAGGAGACCCAGTCCTAGGGTGGCAGGTGTCCAAGGTGGTTGGGCAGCTGGGAAGTTCAGAGGAGGGAGATGAGCTCTGATCACCCGAAGATGGATAAACATGGAGAGGACACCTTCAGTCTGCTTCACTGTCCCCAGCTCACTCGGGGGGCAGAGCCCTGAACTCCTGATCCACTAACTTGGACAGAAAGATCAGGGCTCTAGAAGCCAAAGGGGAACTTCATCACCACCTCCTTGCTGTTGGGTGGTAGGCCTTGCCATGGCACCTGGGCTATGGAGAGCCAGATGTGTCCATGTGCACAAGTGCAGCCGATGCTGGTTGGACCCCCAGGGGGTCCCACAGGACCAGCCAAGAGGGTCTTGGATTTGTGCAGCACAGAAATCAAATGTGAGCGGAGAGGAAGTGAGAGCAGAAGTTGTTGAAGACATAAAGTAGGTATGGACAGAATGGTAGACTTAGAAAGGACAGGCCCCAAGCAAAGGACAGCCCTTGCTTGGGGCCTGGAGTTTTTATGAGGATGGCCGTTCCGTGAGCGTGCTTTCTCAGCCATCCAGGAACACGGAGGAGTGTGTAGGGGTTTCCCATTAGTCGCTTATGCCCTGGAGCCAGTAGTCTTGATGACATTCAGGATGACTCCCCCTGGGAACAGTTGCACTCCTTAGATCTTATCTATCGGGCTTGAAGACTCCTAAGAAATCATTAGTTCCTTGACCTTTACAAGGTGAACGTATGTTATCTGTCCTATAAGGTGTGTGTAAGGTTTAGGGGAATGGAAACAGGAAAAGGAGTGAAAAAAGGAATTTTTCATGGGGTCCCTTTGGTTTCTCTGACTCCCAGCCATCCAGGTGGCATCCCCAGTCTTCTAAAATACCAGCTGGGGCCCACCAGCCATGGTATGACCTTGGAACAGGATTCAAACCTAGATCTCAGGGGCTTTAGTGTGGCCCTGGGTCCATCTCCCAGGAAAGCAGGGGTGGAGGTGCAGAGCAAAGGAGGGTGGACGGGAGGCTGGGACAGCGGGCTTCATGTCTGGACCGGCCCCATGTCCTGACGGAAATCCTCGGGTCAGAGTTTGTGAAACTGTGCCCCGTAGGGTTGATAACATTAAAACTGTCACCAGCAGGACTCCCAGTGACTGGCTAGAGCTCTGGCCAGCCTAGACCAGTTTGAGCTCTGCCGCTGCCTCACACCTGTGCACATGGACCATGGAGAGCACACTGGTGTGGGGTCCACCTGTAATTCCCCAAGGAGCAAACCCACACGACCCTGTGTCACAGGAGCACGTGGGGAATGGAACTGGGGGCCACTTGTGTCCTTGGCCTCTGACAGTTGCAGAGCCAGGGTTGAGCTGGGGGCCAATGCATCCTCTTCTGTCTCAAATTAGCCAGCCTGGGCATTTCCCAGGGAGAAAGGGCCATCACTCCCCCAGCCTGCGTGTCCTCACTTCTTTTATTGGAGCAGTAAAATAAGGTCTGAACTGGATTTATTCCAGGAATGCAAGGTTGGTTTTATGTTCAAGAAAGTCTATCAGAGGGGCACCTGGGTGGCTCAGTGGGTTAAGCCTCTGCCTTTGGCTTAGGTCGTGATCTCAGGGTCCTGGGATTGAGCCCCACATCAGGCTCTCTCCTCGGTGTGGAGCCTGCTTCCCCTCTCTCTCTGCCTGCCTCTCTGCCTCCTTGTGGTCTCTCTGTTAAATAAATAAATAAAATCTTAAAAAAAAAAAGTCTATCAGAGTAGTTAGTCATATTGATGGACTGAAAAAGTCACATGATCTTCATAAATGTAAACACATTTGATGCAATTCACACCTGTATTATCACACCTGGATTTTATTTTCTGTATTCAGTGATGGCTTGACATCTGGGGGGGGCTTGCTAGCTGAGGAAAGACTGCCCCCTCTCCCTAGCTAGCTAATTCCTAGGGACCACTAAACCACTTGCCTGCTCATAGGCCTTTCATATGCAAACCAACCAATTCTGGGTCTATATGCCTGCCCACCTGCTCCTTATCTGACACACCAACCCCCTATTTCTCCTGCCCTAATCATCCAGGGTCAGAATCAGACAACTAGGGACAGCCCCTATGTCCCACATCTCACTGAATTATTCAGTCCAGCCAGTCCTAAACTGTTTACCCTGCCTTGACTTGCCTTTCCTATGGAAACAATTTGCTTAGAACTGTGGGAGGCTCCCAAGGGGGTCGTCTCCCACCCCGTGGGGCTTGGGGATCAACAGGGAGAACCAGAACCTGCTACGACCACTTCCTTCCCATGTGCCCAGTCTGGCAGCCCTGGAGATGGGTGAGTAAAATGGAACCATCATCTCTTCCTTCCTCTTTCCTCCTCCTCAAGAGATTTGAGGGCATAGGCCTACTTGATGCCAGTCCCCTTTCTCTGGTCTGCTCCCCAGCCGCGCCATCCGCAGTCCCTACAACCCGCACAGCCTGAAGGAAGCCTCGGAGTCCCCTGCAGAGTGAGTGCTTTTTCAGCTGGGGGAGTGGGGGCTGCAGTTCATCCAAGCCCATTGTCTTCCCCTCCCCCACAATATGCTCCCCACTCCCCTGGTGGCAGGAATCGATCCCGGTCCGGCTCTGGGGATCCATCATCTTGGGACTGGGCCGCTCTGCCTCTGGCCACCTAGGTCCATGCGTCTCCCCATGGCCACCCCACCGCTCAGCCCCGCTCCTGGCTTCCAGAAACAGCTCAGCCTATCTGGGAATGAACTGGAGGTCACATGTGATACAAACAGTTGTGGGGGAAGTGTTAGTAAGTGCTGTTGTATGTGAGGCTCATTGGTCTAGGGGTATGATTCTTGCTTCAGGTGTGAGAGGTCCTGGGTTCAAATCCTGGACCAGCCCAAGCCATTCATACTTGCTCTCTACTATTTTACGTGGGAACCGTGGGTTTTCATCCATCCAGCCTGGCTGTCGTGCTCCCCTTCGCGCCCGTCCCAGGGACCAGATGGGTCCAGACAGCTGGGTGCGTGTGGGTTCTGGGGGACAGCGGTGGGCCTTCCGGGTATAGGCTGGCTCCTTTGGGTAGGGAGGAGTGACTGTCACCTTCACGGTCAGCACCCCTTCATGCCACAGGAGCATCCAGGCCCACCTCCTCTCCACTCTGTGGCCCCGACGCCCCCACCCCTCTTCGCTAGACACGGTTTCCTCCCACCCTCCCGACTGAGATGTGCTGCTCTAAGTGTAAAATGCAAGTCAGGTTTTGAAGACGTGTTACCAGAAAAGTAAGGTGTCTTACTACGTGTTGAAATGATATTTTGGATATACTGGGTTACGTAAAATATATTACCATTAATTTTACCTGTTTCTTTTGACTTATTGTTATTTTTAATGTGCTACTAGAAAATTTTAAGTGGCAGACGTGGCTCATATTTGTGGCCTGTAATAATGGACCGAGCTGGGCCAGTGGCATGATTCTCGCTGCGGAGATAGAGGTCCTGGGTCCAAATGTTGACTGAGCTCATGACTGTTCCTTCCGGTTTAGGGACCACAGGACAGGGGTAGGGGAGTCTGGGGGGGCCTCTGGACAAGAAGCTTAGCCATGCAGGCCTTTCTTTCACCAACTGTTAAATGGGGACCGTTCTGATTCAGAACGATTTATTTGAAAGATTGTCCTTTCTGCCACTTGATGTGTAGTACAAACTTCTTCACAAATCAAGAGTCTGTGTTGTTCTAATACTTTTTCCATGGTCCGTTTAGCCTTGCACCCAAACCAGTTTAGCTTTGTGGGTAAGTCTTGATACCCAGAAGTGTTAGTCTCTCAAATTTGTTTTGGTTCTTATTGGCCCTTCACACGTTCATATAAGTGTGAGAATCAACTTGTCAGTTTACACAAAAATAGTGATCGGGATTTCGATTGATATAGCATTGATTCTGTAGGTCAGTTCTGGGTGGTTTGACATCATTACAATACTGAGTCCTAGTCATAAACATGATGTATCTCTTCTTTACTAAGGTCTTCTTTAACTTATAATAGTGTTTTCTAGTTTTCTGAGATAGGGTTTGTACATCTTTCACTAGAATTTTTGGTAGGTGTTTGATGTTGTTGATACCATTGTAAATTATATCACTTTGGATATACTTTTCTATTTTTTTGCAGATATATTAAATTATAATCAATTTTGATGTATTAATCTGGGATTCAGTGACACTGAAACTAACATGTTATTTCTAATCTGTAGAATTTTCTGTATATTCAGGCATGTCATCTGTGAATCAAGGCAGTATTACTTACTTCCCATCCTTATTTTAATTACTTTTAATTACTTTTCTTGTCTTATTGCACTAACTAGAACCTCCAATAAAATAGAAATGTGATGGAAGTCATTCTTGTTTTGTTGCAGAATTTGCAGAGAGAAGTTTTCAAAATTCTACTATTATATATGTTTGCTGCCTTTTGTTTTAATAGTTACCATGCGACAGTTGTTGCTGTGTAACACTGCTGGACTTCGAGGTAGAAAACAGTACGTTTGGGGGCAATTGGCTGGCTCGGTCGCCGAGCATCAGACCCTTGCTTTGCTTAAGTGGTGATCTTAGGGTCCTAGGATGGAGCCCCGGTTCTGGCTCTGTGCTCCGAAGGGTCTCTGCTGGATTGTTTCCCTCTCCCGCCCCCTCTGCTGCTCACCCTGCTCTCTATTAGTAGAGAGGTACATGGGTAAAATCCTTAAATTCAGTTAAATAAAATGATATGTTTTTATGCTTGTGGATTCTTTGGGTCAGGAATTCAAAAGGGGATAGCAGGTACAACCTGCACCTCTTAAACTGGAGTTTGGGAGAACTTGAATTCTAATAGCCTCCATGGACCCCTCTGCTCCCATGGCTGTCATTTGAACAGCTCAGCCGGGACTGTGGAATGGAGCATCTACACAGGTTTTCTACATGTGGCTTGGACTTCCTCATAGACAAGAAAAGTGACCTGAAAGATTGTTTATTTTCTCTTGACTATGGGTTTATTTTCCTGCTTCTTTTCATGTATGCTCATTTTTCACTGAATGTCACATGTTTATAATCTTACTTTGTTGGGTGCTGGACTTTTTTTTTTTTTTTTTTAAGCAATCTATACACCCAGCATGGGACTGGAACTCATGACCCTGGGATCAAGAGTCACATGCTCCCTAGACTGAGGCAGCCAGGTTCCCCAAGGGTCTTGCTTTTAAACTTAGGTAGATGGAACTAGGAGAAGGTTTCTCTTTGCTTCATAGACTGCCCAGGGATGAAAACCACAACAAGCAGGGGCCCAGACACTCAGTACTGGGGTCCACAAAAGGCGCATGTCCTTAACACCCATAAACACAATTGGTCCCTGGTCAGGCTTTGCTCAGAGCTAAGCAATGGATTTGAGTCTGACTCTGGGGCTTTTCTTTTCTAGAGAGAGTGAGGCTGAGGCTCCCCCTTGACGTAAAGGAAGAACCACAGAACATTTCCCAGTGTCTGGCTAGCTCACTCAGTAGACCGCAAAGCTCTCTCCCAGCCTGGGTTTGGAGCTCCACGCTGGCCTTTTCCCCCAACCTCAGAAAGGGTTCTCGGTGCCAAGGCACCCACGTAAAGATCAGCATCGGCAATGCTTGGCCCATTTATTGCTCAGAGTGCTAGGGAATCACTGAGAAAATCAGCTAATGGAAGAAGCCGATGCCCTTCCCCCCAGTTCCTTTCCGGGTTCATGCACCCCCTGGAACTAGAGGACCTAACTGAGAACCAGCAAGAGTGATGCTGCCTATATTATATTCGGGAGAGGGCAACCCCCTGCCCATTCTTTCGTGGCACTCCTGCAGCTGGTGCAGTCGATGGATGCGGCACCCTCCCCCGAGGGTTTCTCAAAATGTAGGCTTTGTTCAGGGTAAAACCAACCAAGGGCAGAGGCCCGTGTCCCAGCTTCGAGGGTCCTAAGAAGTGGAGCGCGGAGTCGTCGTGGCTGACAACAGTCTTTGACAACAGAAACCACCCAGGAGTGCCAAAACGTAACCATCCTACCCCAGGTGGGACTCGAACCCACAATCCCTGGCTTAGGAGGCCAGTGCCTTCTCCATTAGGCCACCGGGGCGCGCCCCTGGGGCACTGGCTCCCCCGTCAGGACCCGCCCCTATCCACGCTCAGGCGAGGAGCGGGTGGGCAGCGCCAAGTGTCTCGCGCGCCCTTGCTTTTTGTCGACGTCAGTTCTGGCGTTTGGCTGTGCGGCTGCTTCGTTTAGGGCGCCGGGCAGGCGCGGAGTCCTGGCGCCTCCCCCCGCACCCCGCGCCCCGTCTCCTCGGGTCCCGGGGCCGCCCCAGCTGCTCAGCCGCCGGAGTCCCCGCCGCACCCTCTTCCGTCCCTCGGTGCTTGGAAGCTTCTAGCGTGTGCATCTCCGGGAATGGCCCGGGGACACTGGGGCATCGCGCCGACTCTCACCCTCCCCTTTGTGGTATCAGGGGAAACTGCCCACAGGTCCCTTACCCTGCAACGAGGTGGGCGAGGCATGGTCACCAAGGACCGAACTTCGTCGTCATGGCTCCTTGGTTTAAGGTACGGTGCTTGTTCTGGGGGCTTACCGTCCCTGCGCCCGAGTCTCGGCCGTCCCCAAGTGTCTAGATTCTGTTGGCGTCAGGTGGGGGCGAGCCGGGAAGGTGTCTCCCCCTTTTAGTCCCCAGCACTGGAGAGGTGTCCTTCACTCGGCGTCGCGCGGAGGGGGCAGAAGGACCCTGGTGGGGAGAAATGAGGTCTAGGGAGAACTGGGAACCTCCGCCTGTGCCCTCGGACTGACGTGGCCCCTTGTCCCACCACAATGTGGGGACTCGGCGAGCCCAGACCCCAAACCACGCCCCAAGCATGCAGTCTTAGGCCGGAGGGGGTGGCTCGGTTCCTCCGCTGCGGCGGCGGCGGCGGCGTGGGCGAGTTGTCTATGGTTCAAAGATTGGAACCCAGTTCCCGGTCCTGGGCTGGGGATGCAGGTCCTCCGTGTCCTCGGATCGCACCCCCAAAACTCTGCAGCTGAGCCACCTGAGGCCTCAGAACAAAGGACCGAGCGCCAAAGAGGTATACCCGTTGCCTGGCTAGCTCAGTCGGTAGAGCATGAGACTCTTAATCTCAGGGTCGTGGGTTCGAGCCCCACGCTGGGCGGGCTCTGCATTTTGGGCATCACGAGGCTTCCAACAAGTCCTATCCCTGTGGAGAGAGATCTTCCTGAGAAAATAAACCTCATGGTTGCTTATTGAATTAGAAAGCAGGGGACTTGGGTGTTACTTTTACCTTCAAGGGAGACGGTCTGAGGCACTTCCTCTGCATTGGGAGTTTTAATTTTTAGGGACGGTGGTGGCTTCAGCATAGATGGGCAGAGCCAAGCTTGGAGGGCCAGGTCTGTATAGGTGAGTCTAAGCTTTCCCCCTCCGGACTGAGTCTCCCTGCCTCACTTGTAGGCACCAGGTCACTCCGAGTCAGTCAGGATCAGTCCGTAGGGCCTCCCACATGTCATACTAAAGGAGACTCATATCCTACACCTTGTCTACTCGTGGGGGCTACGGTTGTCACACTGCACCTGGGAACCCAGAGGAACAGACTATCTGTCTCCAGATGAGAAGGGGAGTGGGCAGAGGGTCAGGCAGGAAGGGACCCTGACCCAGGAGACAGTGTCCCATTGTCCCACTAACTGAGGGTCTACTGTCACACCCTGCTTCTGCCAGAAGAATAGACTTAGATTTCCAGCATCCCCAAGTCTCCTCCACAGCCACCATCTTCTCTGTGAGCAAAGGGCCCCGGGGCAGTCCAGACTCCAGAGCCCCAATAGAGGGACAGTGGCCAATCTTCTCCCAGCACGGACTCACACCTGACCCCTGACCCTAGAGGCTCCCACAGGCTGGGAAGTAGGTGGAGAGGGAACTAGGACCAGGGCTGGTCCACCTGCTTCTAGGCCAAGTTCTGCTTCCTTTTGAGACTCCCCTACTCTTATTCCCACTAAGGCTGCTGCCCTTGGAGGAGGGTCAGCTGAGGCTCTTATTTGAGGGACATGGCCCGAAGTCCACCTTGGGCCCACCTTTTAGGCCCTGGACCTGGGGGTTTAACTGAGACCTTTGCCTAGACACTGGGCTCCCAGCTTGAAAAAATCTTACCATCTGCTGTGAGGCCCAGACCAAACTTACAAGAAAATAATTCAGAAGATACCTCAAGATGGGGCCTCCTGGCATTTTCCAGACATATTTTATTCAGACCCACAGAGTGAGCTGCCTTCCCTACCCCCAGTAGCCCTGTGCAACCCCCTGGCCCTGCCCAGGGGCTCAGGAAATAAGGGACAGATACATTTAACATGAAACCTGACCCCAGTGACAAGGGCCAATTTCTGGGGCCCTCTGCTCTCCCCACCCACATGCAGGTGGCCCTACTCTCCCTGTGCCCGCCTTCCTTACTCCAGCCTGGCAGTGCCTCTCTCCATGGACCCCCTCCAGCATCCAGGAGATGTCTCTGTCCACAGCCCTAATGTTGTACTTGTCCTCGAAGCCTCAGCCTGAGAGCCTGGCCCAGCCAGTGATTCCCAGAAGAGTGGATGGCTCCAGGTCTCACAGAACCGGGGTCAAGACCACTTTCTTCCATGGAGGAGTGAGTGGCAGGTGAAGTAGCTGACCTTGAGGGATTTGTTAATCTGGGGGTGCACAACTTGCTTTGGGAGTGAGAAGTCCTGGATTCAAATCCCTGACAAGCCCTTCTCTTGCACACAGACACTTTTGGGGGGTGGATGGAATGGTGGGTCCTGATTATAGGTCCCTTACAATGGAAAGCAAAGGGATTGAAAGTAGAGAGGGTAGGGGGGGCAGTTGCAACCCCCCATCGTCGAGGTCCCATGTGTCATCGTGGATCCACAGAGCTCACCCTTGTCCCTAAACCCTGCATCCATACATCGCTGCACACACTCCATCCCTGAACCTCAGCCTCAGGGCTCTCTACTTCCTGGAGAGAGCCTGCACTGGGATTTTCCATGGCTTGGCATCTGGGGTCTTGAGCCTTCCCCGAGATGTGCAAGGTGCAGAACACAAATCTTAGGCAGTTCTTTTAGGACTACAGGAGGGTTAGAGGACTAGACTCCACTCTTTTCCAGCTGTGCTCTACAGATCTGGACCCCAAAACCCAGCCTTTCGGGGGTATCAATTTATCCGACTGTTAAGTGGGGATAATCACAGCTCATGACTCAGATTTGTTTGGGATATTCAATTACTTATATTTTATGTAAAGCATTTAGAACAGACCCTTGAGACTGAGGCTTTGAGCCTCCCATTAGTCAGAACTTTTATTGCCAGTTGCCGTCCACTGAAGGCATTGAGGATTTCCGCCCACACGGGTTATTTCTCTGCTCGCAGCTATCCACTCCTGCCGAAAAGTGCCCTGTTGGGTGCACAATGTGTGAGGTTCCTGCTCCCCCAGGAAGCCATGCTTGGTTCCTGCCCTCAGAGCATCTGCCCCTTGTCAGGAGTGGCCTCCCATGGGTGCTTCTGGACTATCGTTCCTGAGAGCAGGGAGAGTAGCCATTCCGGCACCCCACGCCCAGGACAGGGCAAGGCCCAGTGCCCTTTAAGGCTGACACCAAGGGCTTCCTCACTCCTTGTTGCCAAGATCCCTGGGGTGGAATTCCACAGGGGTTTTCCTCCCCTGGGAACACAGCAGGCTGTCCCTGATTAACAGACTAGAAAGTCTGAAAACCTAGGCTCCTCCGGCTGAGATTTGATCCTCTTGCATTCTAAGGGAGGATTATACCCCTAAAAACTCCTGTTGCTGCCACCTCTCCCCCTGCTCAGCAACGCTATTGTCGCTCCAGTCCTCATGGCTCTAATGAGGGACAGTTTGGTATCAGCCAAGTAGAGGGGCTTAGGGTGTCCCAGTTCCTAATGTTTCAGTCGTTTGGAAAGTCCATATTTGTTGTCGTCCGGTTCCAGGCCAGTTTAGAGGGCTTCAGCCCAGGAAGATAGGCGCTGGCGATTGGGGGCAGAGCAACGTTCCCGGTTTGCGACCCACTGCGGGAGAGCTGTGCGGCCCCCCCCCCCCCCCCCCGCAGTTCACCCTGAGATTCTCTTTCCTTCACTGGATCCCCGCTTGGGCTGGAGACCAGCCCTCCCCCGCACGCTGCAGCGATCCAGATGAGTAACTGGGAAGCGGTAGTTTGGAAAGCTGCCCCTGTGCGGCCTTCCTCCCGCTGGGTCAGCTCGCCGCCGCACATGCGGCGGTTGGTGAGCTTGTTGATTTAGGTGCAGAACGAACCCTCGGTCTGAAACCTGACAGCAGCTGCGAACCCGCGGACGCGTAGTGCCGGCTTCGCAGGTGCACACGTTAACAGCTGAGCTATCAGGGTGAGATCCGCGTTTCCGCGTGCGTCAGCCACAGAAGGGGG
The DNA here is from genome assembly GCA_004024625.1 of Mellivora capensis. Classification (NCBI taxonomy): domain Eukaryota; kingdom Metazoa; phylum Chordata; class Mammalia; order Carnivora; family Mustelidae; genus Mellivora; species Mellivora capensis. The sequence continues at coordinate 16,251 of PISX010005356.1, read as the reverse complement.
AAGATGTGGGGCAGGGCGGCTCGTTGGTCTAGGGGTATGATTCTCGCTTTGGGTGCGAGAGGTCCCGGGTTCAAATCCCGGACGAGCCCTTTTTCCCTGCCGCGTCTTCCGCGGAGAACAGCACCCACCAGGCGAGGCTCCAGATGGTTCCGCAGCCCCTGAGGGCAGACCGTATAAGTCTCCTGAGGCTGGGTCCCGCGGTGACGAAGTTAAAGGACACTACCCGGGGAAGTAGGAGGAGGTTGGTTGCGCTAGGGGTACAGATCATCTTAGTTCGACATGATCCCCGCTTACGTCCCGGGTGAGGCCTACTCTTACTTCAGTTGCCTTTTTTTTTTTTTTTTTTGGTTGGGGAGGGGAGCGAGGAAGAGACTCAGGATTCCGCTGGTAGAACTTCGGTTCCCCGGGGCCCTCCTAGATGAGAGCGCTGGGAAATTGGCGCCATGGATCGGGAGGGATGGTGGTTAGTACGAAGCGAACCTGCTAGCTCAGATCTCGGGTTGGGTCACTCCTGGACACGGGGAAGGACACTGAGACAGCAGAGTGCCTAGAACCCGACCCCTGGACGCAGTCCCTCTGCCCCGAGGGCGGGGTCCTTGTCCTCGCCACTACCCCGAGGAGCAGAAGACCCGCCTCTTGATCCTGCTGAGCGGGGGAGGGCAACCCTGAGCTGTCCTGGGGTGGAGTCTTGTTGGTGGCCTGACGCAGGTCCCTCCCGTTCGAGGGCACCTGGGGCCCCCCGGCTGGTTTAGTCAGCATAACAAAGCGACTCATCGTCAGCCACTAGGGATGTAGGCCCCACGTCGGAAACTGGACTTCTTGGTTTGATCTTGCCAGTGGCGGGAGAGGGGAGCGCAGCCTGGAGCCCCGGGGACAAGGGGCGGAGGCAGATGGTGGTGGCTGTTTCTTTCATGCCCTTCGCACGCGTTTAGTAAGGAGCCACTGGGTGCCACACCGTGGGGGGTGCGGCGTTTTCCAAAGTGGGCTTCCTAGTGACCTCGGTTCAGGGACCCTCCACGCGCCGCCGGCCCGCTCTTGGGCGGTGCAGTTGCCTGGTCTGACCCGGAGCTCCTCGCCGGCTTCCGCTCCAGCGCGCCAGCAGCCGGGAGGAGCGCCTGCAGAGTGCCCGAAGGACGAAGGGCGGCGCGGGGACGCCCTGACCGCCTGCCCAGCTAGCCACCCTTCCCGGCCAGGGCTTCAGCCACGTCCAGGGATTCTCGAATTTAGCGGTTCTCCATTAGTCTGAAGCCGGAGTCCCCTCCCTGCGCTGCTCTGCGGGTCCCGCCTCGGATGCCACAACGGTCATAAAGAGAAGCCTGGAGCTTGGTCATAGGGAGGCTTGTTGGTCTAGGGGTATGATTCTCGCTTAGGGTGCGAGAGGTCCCGGGTTCAAATCCCGGACGAGCCCCACTTCTTTTGTCTCCCCGGTGCGAGTGAGAGATCTCTGCGCCAGACGGGGAAGCTCGACCCCCGGGAAAGGTAGTTTTTGAGAAGGCCTAGAGCTGGCTGAGTACCGCCCACCGCTGCTTTCAAAAATTTAACTGGGGCCTTGTCGCCAGAGCCCTGTCTCCCTAATACTTTGTCAGTCGGAGTTCGAGGCACCGAGGTGGGAGAAAGAGGTCTTTCCCTCCTGTACACTAGGATCCCATTCTTCTCCAGACCGACGCCTTTGGTGCGGCCTGTCTGGGCCCGGGACGGGCTCAGGAGTCCAGGAGCTTGAGGAGAGGCAGTGAGTGGGCTTTGGGCGTTTGCAGCCTGGCGGGAGGGGCCTCCAGACGCCAAGCCGCGCGCACTCCTCACCTGGGCGAGGCCTCCGCGGGGTCCTCCCCCGCCCCTGCCAGGTCCCTGATCCCCAGTGCCTGCCCCAGTGAGGTCCCCACTGCCCTTTTCTGCGGCTCCGGGTGTGTGTGGACTGGGGTCACCCTGGCGGCGAGAGGAGGAGCGGCCGGGTCCCGCCAACACGGAGAACTTTGAAAATCTAGGCTTTTGCACAACAGTGGACACGTTGTTGATGGAGGCTATGATAGCATGTAGTTATATCCCCACTCCTTGTCGCATCAGCCCTGACGTCAAACACAGGTTAACACTTTAGAACTGTGTTCGAGAATCTCTCATACCTGTGACTAAAGTCCTAGCAAACCAGGTTCAAGAACTCTGCAAGGGGGGGACATCTGTTCTGCAGAACCTTGAGGCTGCGATGCCTCCAGGCACCCAGTTCCTATAAAACTCTCCCTCAGAACTGGGGGCTGAGAGGAAAGTGGGACTCAGGGGAATGGGATTGAGTCCTCCAGCCTTTCCGCCTTTGTCAGGACCAGGTGCCCAGGGAAAGTCCATCTGTGGAGTCCCAAGTGTTTTCCAGCAGATGCCTTCAGCATGTGTGGAAAGAAGAGTGCCAAGGTGTGCCAAGAGCATCTGCCTCCTACAGGACTTGAAGGATGGTGACACTGGAGAGATGGAATCAGAAGAATGCAGTGGTCAGAGGACCATGGTGTTGGGCAACTGTTAGTGGCATGGACTTCCTTTTTGTTTAGGGTGGTAAGTTTGAGGTGTGCCATGAACCAAGGGTCATGAATAATCCAATTCTGTGTACATGAGGACCAACTGGAAGAAAAAAAAAACTCAAGTAGAAGATTTAATTTAAGTGCGAAATTAATTAATGGTATTGAGTCCTTGAGCCCCTGGCAAAAGTACACAATTGTCTATGGAGAAATACACTTTTATTCTAGATCTCACAGAATTCCCCTACATGGAGAATTTAATAAGGAAAATGGGCAACTCACAAAACAAACAAAAACAACAAGGAAATAAGACACCATGAGCAATAACCAAGGAACAGCAAACAATGGAAACAAAATTACAAAGATTATAGATGCTAAGATTATTAGACACAGGCTATAATACAACTATTCTTACTATGCATAATAAATGAAGACTAAAATATCTTTGAGAACAGAAGCTATGTAAAATGATCTAAAATTATGAAAGACCTAAATTCTTCTAAAAATAAAAATACACAAAAAACGAAACAAAATTCAATAGATGTATATAACTGTTTAAAAAGATGGAGAAAAAGTAAACTAAGAATAGGTCGGAATAAATAATACAAAAATAAATAAAACCCTAAAATATCCCAATATGATTGCAAATTAAGTAACACACTTCTAAAAATTCCATGAGTTAAGAAAGAAATTACACTGGGATTTAAAAATACTTTGAAATAAATGATGATGAAAATACTGCATACCAGAACCTTTAAGATATAGCTGAAGCCATACTTAGAGGGAAATTGATAGCCTTAGATGCATATAATAGAAAGATTGAAAAACTAATGGCAAGAACTTACAAAAATAAACCCAAAGAAGTTAGAACAGGTAAAAAATAATAAGATGTGAAAATAATGAGGCAGAAAACAAGCATACTATAGAGAGTAATGACACATCCTGAAGGCAAATCTTGGAAAAACTAGGGTTATTGATAAAACTCTGCAAATACTGATTAAGAAATAAAGGAAGAGACACACAATGCAAGGCAGGAATAAGAATGACTTCACAGCCATGGTATAACTTAAAAAATAAAAGCATATCCTAAGCCCCTTTGTGAACATTTAGAGAAATACACAATGTTTTAAAATTAAAAAACATGCCTTACTGGGATCAAAATGAAGTAAAAATATAAATGATCTTAAAACTAATAAAGAAAGTGAATCAATATAAAAAACTATCCTCCAAGGAAGATTCTTGACTCAGATGGCTTCAGTCGTGCACGCTACCAAACATTCAAGAAACAAAATTTGTATCTCACACAAAATCTTTCACAGAAAAGAAGAACACCGAACCCCACAACACATTTGAGGAGGCCTGCACAACTCTGATATCAAAACTTAACACAGGGGGAGCCTGGGTGGCTCAGTGGGTTAAAGCCTCTGCCTTAGGCTCTGGTCATGATCCCAGGGTCCTTGGATGGAGCCCCGCATCGGGCTCTCTGCTCAGCAGGGAGTCTGCTTCCCTTCCTCTCTGCCTGCCTCTCTGCCTACTTGTGATCTCTGTCAAATAAATAAATCAATAAAATCTTTAAATAAAAAAAAAACTTAACACAGGGACCCCTGGGTGGTTCAGTAGGTTGGGCATCTGACACTTGCTCTCAGAGTTTTGAGCTCAGGCACCCTATTGGACTCTGCGCTGGGCATGGAGCCTACATTAAAAAACAAAACAAAACAAAAAACCACAACAGGGTGCCTGGGTGGTTCAGTGGGTTAAGCCTCTGTCTTCGGCTCAGGTCGTGTTTGATCTCAGGGTCCTGGGATTGAGTCCTGCATCGGGCTCTCTGCTCGGTGGGGAGCCTGCTTCCCACCCACCCCCCGCCTGCCTCTCTGCGTACTTGTGATCTCTCTGTCAAGTAAATAAATAAAATCTTTAAAAAAATAGACAATATGAAAAATAATTTAAAAACCACTTAGTGTATAATCTCACTCATGAAAATGGATATACAATCATAAAATGTTAGCAAACCGAATCTTATGACATATAAGAAGAATAATGTGCCGTGTCCAAGTTGGTTTTATCTTGGGGAGTGCAAAGTTGATTTGACATTGGAATCTATTGCTCTGCAACAAATTCAAGGAAAAGTATTCAGCATAATCCAACTTCCATTCATGACTTTTTAAATGCTTAGTAAGCCCCATAGCTTGCCAAGATTTATCTACAAAATACTACAGCAAACTTTCATACTTGCTAGTGAAACCTTGATATTGCCTTTAAGGTTGGAGATGCAACAAGGGTACTGATGCTGTCTCTTTCTCATTCATTTGACAGAGAGAGGTCACAAACATGCAGAGAGAGGGAAGCACTCTCTGCCAAGCAGAGCACCCAATGCGGGACTCGATCCCAGCACTCTGAGATCATGATCTGAGATGAAGGCAGAGGCTTAACCCACCGAGCTACTCAGGCATCCCTAATGCCATTTCTTTCTATTGAACATCTTATCAGACAAACTGGGTTACTCATGCATTGTTTATGGGAATGTAAAACGGTCCAGCCATTCTGGAAAACACTGTGGAGGTTTCTTTTAAAAACTGAACACCTACCATCTGACCCAGCAGTTGCACCAGAAAAATGAAGACTTATGTTTACATAAAAACCTGTACTCCGATGTTTATAGCTGTTACATATTTCTAACAACCAAAAACAAACAAAACAAAAACAAACAAACAAAAAACTAAACCTAGAAATAATCCAGATGTCCGTCAAGGGATCAGTAGGTAACCTAACTGGTACATCTTGCCCTAGGCGTTCTCCCTTGCCCAGATCGCTCTGTCCCCCCTGCACCCAGCTGCTGGGGCTGCTCGTCCTGTGCCTGATGCCAGGTCTGCCTCTGCGGGACCGGGGCGCAGGCGGGTTCCCCAGCTAGAGGCTATGGGGGGTGGGGTGAGGGAAGTCCTGGGTTAGCAGCATTCTCGCTGCAGCGGGGAACTCCTGTGGGACCCTAAAGACCCGTCCTGGGTTCTTGGATCCAGTTCATTACTTAACCTAGTTTCCATCACCTTTCACCATCTACAGAAGTGGCTAAGAGGTGCCCGGCTAGCTCAGTCGGTAGAGCATGAGACTCTTAATCTCAGGGTCGTGGGTTCGAGCCCCACGTTGGGCGGCTTGTTTTCTTGATTTGGAGCGCGAAACTCGACAGGGGACGATTGGGGAGCAGTGTGGATGCACCACAGGGGGGCAGCCTTTCCACGCAAGGCGTCCCAGTGACCTAGAGTCGAAAGACAGGCAACGCTGCTCGGGGGACTGGGGGCCTCTCGCTGGCTTTTGCCCCAGAGTGTGACCAGCGTGCTCGCGGCAGTGAGGAGTGTCTGCGAAGTGACCCCGCGGCGGCGCGTCTGCCTGGCTGGGGACTCGTAGCGTGAGTGCTGGGGTCACCAGACTGGGGGGCATGCGGGGCCGCTCTCCACTCTGTGGGCTCCTTCCGCACCCACTGGCTCCTGAGTTCATCCTTCCCTGCGGGTCTGAAATCCGAACCTTAGCCTTGCGTCACTTCCTCAACCCCGCTCGCTGCAACTCCTGGGTCGCCACGAAGTCATAAAGAGAGCCGGAGAAGGTTTACCTCGTGGCTCGTTGGTCTAGGGGTATGATTCTCGCTTAGGGTGCGAGAGGTCCCGGGTTCAAATCCCAGACGAGCCCTCTTGTATTTTTGGTACAAAACCGTTTTAGAGGTTGAGGAACTGTCGGCAGACCTCAGCCTTCGTTCTAAGATTAGAAGAAAAGCTTTAAAATCCTCCAGCTCATTTCGGGCGCTTTAAAAATCTTAAATTGGAGCCCTAGGCTTCAGAGGTGTAGGCATCCCGGGTCAGGAAGCTCCTCCCCGGGCTGCGGTATGTAGTCCGAGGCCGGTTTGGGGGAGGGGAATCCGAGAGAAGCATCGCTCCACCCCAGTTACCCCTTTGAAGATGCAAGTCCAGCCATCCCCCGGAGGCACTCAGCGGCCCCCGCCTGAGCACCCGGGAATTTGTGCGCCAGCACTACTGAGCGGGGAAGGAGGGGTGTCGCACCTTGAGGAGGCTCCTGGGCCCTCCTCACCTCTTCCCTTTTCTTTCCCCACCTCCTCCCTGCGTTTTCTCGTCTCCCTCACCTGGGCGCTCCCAGACCTGCCCTGCTCCTGCCTGGGTACTGAGTACGGCCAGGACTGGGGTCCTGTGCCCCTCTTCCAACGTCAGGCTGTGAGGTCCAGGAGATTGGAGGTCCAGGTAGAGTTTGACTTTGACCCCTAAAGAGTTTCAGTCCTTGAGAGCTGCTTTCCATAAAGGGTACAGGGTCCCCACTTTAAGGGCAACCATGGGCCAGGGCCCAACGTCCTTGAGGGAGATTTCCCCGGGCCATCATATCTGTCCTAAAGTTTTTCTTTTCTTTTCTTTTTAAACCTTTATTTATTGGTTTGAAAAAATTGTTAACAGCTTTAAGGGAATTATTACCAAGGAAAAGATTCCAGGAGAGACTCGCGGTTTCCAGTAACACGAATGGGCAGGATTTGGGGGACCAAACTTTTAGCTAAAAGCAATGGAAAATGTTGGCTATTTAAAACAAACAAGCGCACTTCAAAGTGGCGAAGCGCTTTCGGGAGAGGAAAAAAAATCCTGGCCACATTTAAAGGAAGGTGGAAAGGCAGAGGGCTACGTGGATCCCCAGGCTGCCAAGCTGCGGCAACACCGAGGGCATTTGCCAATTTCCGCAGGAGGGCGAGATGAGGGCGGAGCTCAGGACCTGCTCCCGAGTTCCCCCTTGAATCTGTGCCCGGGAAAGATGCACAGAAATACACCAGTCCCACTCCCACGGGCCTCCCGCTCCTCTGGAAATCTTGTTGCTTCGGGGCTCCTCCTTATCCCATCTTCTGCTAAAATGCAAATAATTTTAAGTAAGAGGCAAGGCTGTTCAGAGACCTCTGCACCGGAAGACTGAGCCCCCACCCCCAAGGACCCCACATCTACAGCGTCCTAGTTTCTCTCAGTGGCGGTCCCCTCCCTCCCAGGCCCTGCCCTCTGAAGTCTCAGGGATGGCAGCTCCAGGCCCTTGCCTGCCGCTTCCTCTTCTGGGCCTGTGGTCAGATTGCCAGGACAGGCAGCACAAAGGATATTAGAAGACACCTCAACTAATGCGGTGTGCTCTCCGATTTGGCTCCGGCCTTTTACATTTAATTTAATTTAAAATTTTTTTGGCCATAAAGGATGTTATTGGAGGAAATTCAAATATGGACTGTACGTTAGATAATCCTGTTGCATGAATGATAAAGGATGAATTTGGAGATGTGGCAAGCGGAGGCTCTGAGGTCCCAGGAATTCTTAGGGGAATGGGGAGACACTCTTAAGAGGTTTCCGATTTTGCTAATAGGATGGTTGGTTGATTGATTTTATTTTATTTATTTTTTGTTTACCATTGGATAAATTACAAACCCCAGCGAATACCGTGAATTTCAAGGAAAATTGCAGGGGGTGTGTCCTGGATACTCCAGCCTTTGGCTTCAGACCGAACCGAGGGAAGGGGTTTGGTTTGGGGCTCTGGAAAGGCGAGGTCCAGGGTAGAATCCTCCAGGCTCCCTCCGTCTCCTGGACATTGGCCAAGGCTAGAGTTGGGGCACCCAGCCCCGGGCGGCGTGGCGCAGGAGGCTCCGACTTTGGCCTGAGGGTGAGTCTCAGAAGGTCTGGAGGGGTCGTCTCCCCACTGCGCGCTGTGGCGGTGCTGAACTGTCTTCCTCCCAGCCCCGCGCTCTGCACGGTCATTGGTCAAGCTGGGCCTGGAGAGGACTGGATGCTTATCAACCAGACAGCCCGGTGGCCAGGCTGGATGCCCTACAGACTGATCCAGCCCGAGTCCCCAATTGCTCTCTGAATCCATTCATCCAAGGGAGAATCCAGTGCATTTCTGAGTGTGGGACTCCTTCTGGAGGAAGCAGAAGAGCCAGGCTCCCCGAAGCTGGTGTGCGAGGAGCCGCAGGGACGCAGGCAGAGGAGGGTGACTGCGCCATCTGCATCCAAGCTCTGCGGGGGAGGGGGCGTCTGTTCCGATTGTTCTTGAAGGTCTGAATGCACGTTGGAACACCACAGAAACTCAGACCGGTTTTGAATAATTGCCCAAACCAATCTCTGGAACTCTTTCTAGCCAGAGCAAGTGGCTTGGCGGGTGCCCCAGTGGCCTAATGGATAAGGCACTGGCCTCCTAAGCCAGGGATTGTGGGTTCGAGTCCCACCTGGGGTAGTAGGGCTGCTCTATCCTTTAGGTGTGTGTTGGAAGTTTTAAGTTACAAGGAGCACAGGGGAAACCTGTGGAACTCAAGCTTGAAAAAACAGTGTGAGGTTTTACTCTTCTATCCAGTCACAAGGCAAAGAGAATTGTCTTGTAATGAATGGCAAGGGAAAGAACAATGTACTCCTACATGCACTGTCCACGCCTGTGTGAGTGTGTCTTAGGTACTGATGCATGTGCAAGGTTAATTGGCTAAGTATTGTATTGTTCAACCTTGAAAAGAACCTCGGTCTATCTCTATTGACCTGGAATACGCCACGGTGAGAGGCGTGTGATTTACTTGTTCTAAAACAAACAGTAGGGCGCCTGGGTGGCTCAGTGGGTTAGCTCCACTGGTGTGTGTTTCTTCTTCGACCAAGACTCCTGGTGCCCCAGCTCGATCCCGGTGGTCGTACCCACAGTATTTAGACTCTTCTCTGAATAGAAATGGCAGTCATGTGCCCAGCTAGCGCAGTCAGTAGAGCATGAGACTCTTAATCCCAGAGTCATGGGTTCTGGTCGCGTGGTGGGCATAGGCGTCCCTTTCTGCTTTCGTACTAGGCAGCAGAGAAGGGTGGGAAAGCCAACTTTCCTTAAACCCATGCCCCATAGATGTCCTCGAATGAAACTTCTTAAGTCAGCAAGACTCGAAAAGACGATGTGCACAGTACTGTATCATCTTAATCTGATGTATTCCGTTCTCAGTCTTGGCGCTTTTAACTTCATGAGCCAGACCATCCCTGTTGCATGGGCGTGTCCTCCGCACTCTGGAATGTTCAACAGCACCCTTGGCCTTTATTGTCTAGATGCCAGTAGTTTCCCCATAGTTGTGGCAACTAAAAGTGTCTCCATATGTCCAGTGTCTCATGGTAGTGAGCAACGGGTCTAGAGACTCAAGCCCATAAATATTAGTGCAAACGGTTCTCATCTGAGATCTGACTGGAGAGCTAGTTTGGCACAGGGCCAGGTGGCAGGATAGGGCAGCTGGCCATGGTCAACCTAGAAGGCAGCCTGGTGGGGTCGGGAAATGGGCTGCATACTGAGGGCTGAACAAATATAAGTTAATATTCTGAGGCTAATGGGAACCATTTTCCTCACTGGTGGAAGTGGAAAAAGAGAAGGCTTCAGTAAATCTTATGGAATTGGCATTGGAGGTATTAGTGATGTTATTTGATAACTTGGTAAAGGTTGTGCCACTGGGAAAGATAGTTGCTCATAGTGACTTTATTATAGCAGTTCTAATAATGGTATATTTTCCCCTTGAAATTAACAAGTGACCTGTAAAGTGATATAATCTGATACTGTGTGAATACCCTGGTCCCTAACAACTTATTACATATTGTTTTTTTTTTAAGATTTTATTTATTTATTTGAGAGATAGAGAGTGAGAGAGCATGAGAGGGAAGAAGGTCAGAGGGAGAAGCAGACTCCCCGTGGATCTGGGAGCCCAATGTGGGACCCGATCCGGGGAATCTGGGATCATGACCTGAGGCAAAGCCAGTGGCCCAACCAACTGAGCCACTCAGGCACCCCTACATATTGTTTTAACATTCTTTCATAATCATTGTCGCAAAGGTTTATTTCACTGGGAGTTTTAAAAAAATGAAGATTTCCTAGTTATATCATTTTTCTGTATTTTTAAAATTTGAATTCAATTAGCCAACATATAGTACATCATACATATAGTTTCAGATGTAGGATTCAGTAGTTCAAAAGTTGTGTATAACACCCAGTGCTCATCACATCACATGTCCTCCTTCATGCCCATCACCCAGTTACTGAGTCCCCCCACCTCCCCTCCAGCAACCCTCAAGTTTGTTTCCTATAGTTAAGAGTCTCTCATGGTTTTCCTCCCTCTCTGATGACTTCCCATTCAGTTTTCCCTATGATCCTCTGTGCTGTTTCTTATATTCCACATATGAGTGGAACCATATGATAATTGTCTTCCTCTGGGTGACTTATTTCACTTGGCACAATACCCTCCAGTTCATCCACATTGATGTAAATGGTAAGTATCCATCCTTTCTGATGGCTGAGTAATATTCCATTGTGTGCGTGCGTGTGTGCATGCGTGTGTGTATCACATCTTCTTTATCTATTCATCTGTCAATAGACAGACATCTCGGCTCTTTCCACATTGCTGTTGTGGACGTTGCTGCAATGAACATTGGGGAGCATGTGCCTCTTCAGATCCCTACATTTGTATCTTTGGGGTAAATACCCAGTAGTGTGATTGCTGGGTCATGAGATAGCTCTATTTTCAGCTTCTTGAGGAACCTCCATACTGTTTTCCAGAGTGGCTGCTCCAGCTTGTGTTCCCACCAATAGTGTAAGAGTGTTCCTCTTTCTCTGTATTCTCCCCAACATTTGATGTTTCCTGTCTTATTAATTTTAGCCATTCTGACTGGTGTAAGGTGGTATCTCCTTGTGGTTTTGATTTGTAGTTCTCTGATGACAAGTGACGTGGAGCATTTTTTTTATGTGTCTGGTGGCCGTTTCTATGTCTTCTTTGGAGAATTGTCTGTTCAGGTCTTCTGCCCATTTCCTTTTTTTTTTTTTTTTAATTTGACAGAGATCACAAATAGGCAGAGAGGCAGGCAGAGAGAGAGGAGGAAGCAGGCTCCCCGCTAAGCAGAGAGCCTGATGCAGGGCTCGATCACAGGACCCTGGGAGCATGACCTGAGCCGAAGGCAGAGGCTTTAACCCACTAAGCCACCCAGGCGCCCCATCTTCTGCCCATTTCTCGACTGGATTATTTGTTCTTTGGATGTTGAGTTCTTTATAGATCTTGGATATTAGCCCTTTATTTGATATGCCATTTGCAAATATCTTCTCTCATTTTGTAGGTTGCCTTTTAGTTTTGTTGACTGTTTCCTTTGTTGTGCAGCAGTTTTTATCTTTTTTTAAAAGGCTTTATTTAGGGGTGCCTGGGTGGCTCAGTGGGTTAAAGCCTCTGCCTTCGGCTCAGGTCATGATCTCAGGGTCCTGAGATCAAGCCCCACATCGGGCTCTCTGCTCTGCAGGGAGCCTGCTTCCCCCTCTCTCTCTGCTTGCCTCTCTGCCTACTTGTGATCTCTGTCTGTCAAATAAATAAAATAAAAATCTTTTTAAAAAGGCTTTATTTATTTATTTGATGCAAGGAGAGAGAGAAAGAGAGCGCACAAGCACAGAGAGGGGCAGGGGGAGAAGCAGAGGGAGAGGCAGACTCCCCGCTGAGCAAGGGGCTCAATGGGGGGCTTGATGTGGGGCTTGATCCCAGGACCCTGGGATCATGATCTGAGCTGAAGGCGGACACTTAATCAACTGAGCCACCCAGGCATCCTTCACCTTAACTTTTAAAACAGCTTACTAATTTACCCTTTTGTCTTAAGTGTTCCTTCTCCAATCCTTCGTTCAACTCAGCTGATAGAACAAGTAGCGGATGTTTTTTTTTAGGGACATTCCTTCCCATTTCCATTCTTTGGATCTGTTTGGAAATCCACCCCCCCTTCCTTTAATCCTGCTGATAACGTACATCCCTGGATTCTCACATGGTGGCCATTGGGCTGATGACCCAGGGTGACTAGAACATCCCACTTTCCCATCCAGAGCGGTTGGCTCAGATGCGGGCGTGGGTTCAAGAAGGAATGAGCAGAGCCTTGCCTGGAATTAATAAGTAAACACTGCAAGAGGCGCCTGGCTGGCTCAGGCAATAAAGCATGCGACTCTTGATCTTGGGGTCCTGAATTTGGACCCCATATCATGGTAGGGTTTATTTTTTACAATTTTATTTATTTATTTAACAGAGAGACAGCAAGAGCAGGAACACAAGCAGAGGGAATGGGAGAAGGAGAAGCAGGCTTCCCGCCAAGCAGGGAGCCCGATGTGGGCTCCATCCCAGGACCCCAGGGGTAGGATTTACTTAAAAGATTGCAAAGCCTCATTCCAAGTCTCTGTACTCTGTGCCATCCCACAGGGCCTACAACCAAAAGGGAATAAATTTTTTTAAAGTTTAAAAAGAAGGGTGCCTGGGTAGCTCATTCGTTAAGCATCTGCCTTTGGCTCAGATCATGATCCCAGGGTCCTGGAACCGAGCCCCACGTCTGGCTCCCTGCTCAGTGGGAGGCCTGCTTCTCCCTCCTCCACTCCCCCTGCTTGTGTTTCCTCTTTTTATCAAATAAATAAATAAATAAAATCTTTAAAAATTTTTTTTGAAAAAAAAAAAAAAGTTTAAAAAGAAATCACTGGTAGAGAGAAGTTCTCTGTGCCCGGTAATTACTAGTCTAGGAGGATGTGAGTTTGGAGCTACTGCTGGACATCTTGTCTGCTACATGGAGAGAGGCAGTCTGTAGAATGAAGTCAAACAGAAAAAACAAAATAGATAAGAAATACAGGTCCTGATGTCATTATTTGGGTCCCTTCATCTAGCCCTGCCTGAAACTTGCAAGAACTTTGGACTTTGCAATTACATTCACAAATAGATTCTACTTCTCCTTAAGCTTATAGGAGTTAGTTTCTTATCACTTGCAAACAGTGTCTTCAGTAATCCAGTGACTATGTTTCCCTTCCTCCACAGATGCTTGGTAATTAACATTATGAGGGTTTTTTTTTTTTTGGTGTGTTTTTGGAGATAGAATGTACAGAACTTGATATCTGGTAACATGTGTCTGATGGGTACACGAGGACTCATTATGACCCTGAAATTCTCATGTTGAGTTACAAGGAATAGGTGAATATTTATTAAGACAACATAACTAGCATGAAGAACACATTGTTCACAAATGACCCAAAGCGGAAGATCAGTTAGAGAAGCACTCTGGTTTCCAGAATACAGTTTTATTAAAAAATGATTAAACTGCCACTTCTGACTGAAGTGTATACTTTTCATGAATAACCCATTAATATTATCAACTCAGGAAAGTAAACTTCACAGTGCATAAGAACAAAAACTTTAGGGGCACCTTAATGCGAGATCTTGCCATCAGTACTGTGGAGTGAGAGCTATCAGACTCAGAATTTCTGTTTTCCTTACTGGGATCCATGTCATATTAACTGACAAATGGACTCAACAGTGGTTCCTATTCTCCTTCATTTATCCCCCAAATTAAAATATAGAATAAAAAACTTGTCAACTGGCCCCTTATAAAATGACTATTGCTATATGACGATAAACACAAGACACTGTTTCCAAATGGCATTTATCCAGACCAGAGATGACTGAGCAGAGAGGGAAGGATGTAAATATCATTTCATCCCTTCAGCCTCTATGTAGTGGACATGGTCTAAGCCCAGTGCTTTGGTGAGATGAGGAGTCACGAGATGTTATTTTGTGATTCTATGCAGTTGATAGATTTCTCAAGGTCACACAACTGGTAATGTTGGATCTGGGAATTAGCTGCACATCTCTGTGAATCCAAAGTTTGTTCTCTTAATTCATATACAGCATCATGTATATTTCCTAACAAGGACACCATCACAGCTTGGGTGGGCGATAAAATATAGGATTGTGAGGTTTTTCTAGCAGAAAACTTGTTGCTAATGATTTCCCCCAAGATGGCTTCGTTTCCAATGTTGCCAAGCTCTAAAGCAGCAATAACATAACTCTGATGGCAGGCCTTTATTATCAATGCTGGATCCAAAAGAGCCCAAGGAGAAGAAGGGAGAATTACTTACTGTTTATCTCTAATGAGGCTCTTAGGGAATATGGCCCTAGCGGCCATGGAAGCTCTTGTAAAGGGCTGGCCCTCTGATTCCCCTAGACATCCTTCCTGCACCAAGGGTTGTATATGCCAGACATCCTTTCTTGTACTTGTACACAGTACAAGTCTGTGTACTCCAGCCCTTATTCAAGCAGACTGAGCCTGAAAACTCCAATGACAAGTCCATTTTCCTCAAACCAGTAATCTCTGGCCAGGTCTGGAAAAGTGAAGCAAGCTTGGGATTTCTGGTGACTGTGATGACTGCCATTCTTTCTGGGGTAAGAGTCAGATCAGCGGGACTTTTTCAATAACTGACTGCTAAGGTGTAAACCTTTTGGGGGGACACTCCTCACTACATCTTTCTTTAAAGTGGAGCCAAAGAAACAGTTCTGAGCTCATCACCATCCCTTGCAGTCACCTAGTCATGACCATGTATATCTTCTATGTCCGTGAGACCTGAACCGTGGAGAAAACCAATTGGCCGAGTTTCTGACCCTAACTTGGGGTCATTTCCATTTCCATTTTACAAGGTAGACTGAGGGCTGGCTCAAAGCTCTGTAAAGTGCTCGGAAAATGTTAGCCCAGAAAGCAGCAGCAGCAGTATGATCATAGTGATCAATCACTGGTATAATCCTTAGAGCAAACATGTTAGGAATGTGTAATGTCTGGATTAGATAATGGAACTGAAAAATGTCCTCTAAGGCAACACCCTCATGATAATCATGACACCAATATCCACATATTAGGATGTATGTTTACAATATGTCAGTCTCTATGGTAACCGCTTACATGTGTTCTCCAGTACTCATTCTAAATATTAATATGTCTATTAATATTCTTATATCTATAGTGATTTGTGACACTATTTGAAGACACATGGTCATGACAGAAAGTTCAAACATACAAAGAGTGTATGGATAAGACCACTGTCACAATCTTTCAATGACCTTCTAGAAGTACTGCCCTCATTTTGCTAATGAAAGGATGGCGGCACAGGAAAGGCCATTCCTGGCCAAACACACTTGAGAGCAAGGTTCTAATGCCTCACCTATACTACACAGCCTTTCTCTTTGCGGTCTTCTTAGTTGTTCCACTTTAACCAACATTTCCCAGGCTCGTGAGTTTTTCCTGCTTTATCTGCCTCTGGGCTCAGGCGTCCAGCCCCATGAGAGGGGCCAACCAGTCGAGTGTCTCCGAGTTCCTCCTCCTCGGGCTCTCCAGGCAGCCCCAGCAGCAGCAGCTCCTCTTCGTGCTCTTCCTGAGCACATACCTGGCCACGGTCCTGGGAAACCTGCTCATCCTCCTGGCCGTCGGCCTGGACTCCCGCCTGCACATCCCCATGTACTTCTTCCTCAGCAACCTGTCCTTCGTGGACATCTGCTTCTCCTCTACAACTGTCCCCAAGATGCTGTCCAACCACATACTCGGGACTCAGACCATCTCCTTTTCTGGGTGTCTCACACAGATGTATTTTCTCTTTGAGCTTGCTGACATGGACAATTTCCTCCTGGCTGCGATGGCCTATGACCGCTTTGTAGCCATATGCCACCCCTTACACTACTCGACAAGGATGACCCCCCAGCTCTGTGGCCTGCTGGTCATGGGGTTGTGGGTCATCGCCAACCTGAATGTTCTGCTGCATACCCTGCTGATGGCTCGACTCTCCTTCTGTGCAGACAATGCCATCCCCCACTATTTCTGTGATGTGACGCCCCTCCTGAAACTCTCCTGCTCTGACACGCACCTCAATGAGATGATGATTCTGACCGAGGGTTCTCTGATCATGATCACTCCATTTATTTGCA